>VZSZ01004350.1:55769-188468 GCA_013398815.1 Ibidorhyncha struthersii
GCTGGGGTGAGGAGATGCTTCAGAAGAATCACTTAAGGAGTGATTATGACTTGGAAAGAAAGATCTAACCACCCCTCTGGGTAAGCGGGAGCGCGTGTCTCTGTGGGTCACCTTTTAATCATAAACCTGTGGCTGCATCAAGGCCATGGGGGCGCAGTGAGTGAGGGCCGATGGCCCTTGCTCCAAAAATCATGCGATAAAGTCACTCTTGGCTGTTAAGAAAAGAGGGGAGTTTATCGTATTTGATACAGCAAATGGGAACGTGTGCCTGAGCCTGCTAGATCCTCCTAGGCAGAGGCAAGGGAGGGCAGCAGGCCCGTCTCTGCGAGGCTGAGAAAGAGTCCCCGTCCCCGTGACAGGAGGTGCGCAGAGAGCCCGGTGCTACCATTTCTCCACCCTTCATAGCTTGTCCCAAAATGAGATCACGTTTTAGCACTCCGCTTTGCTCTGATCTGACCCCAGCTCCATCCTGTCACACATGATGGTACCACGGTGGTTTTGTCCAGGCCCACCCCAGAGCTGCTTGGCCTGGGGATAGCGAGGGAGGCTGCAGTCCTGTCTGCTGCCCCGGCTTGGAGGTGGGCAAGCCTGCCCCAAATGAAAAAATACAAGCGGAGTCTTACTCTGGAGTTTGTCCTGGAGTTTCATTTTTTTCCTTTACTTGAGTCTTTGTTTCCACTGCCATGGGTTTTCATCAGTTTTGAGCAGAGTCAACTCACGGTAACGTAAGGAACGTACAAGTTGACTAGAATGGAGAATCAGCTCAGTCTGTTCAGCTCCATCAGCCGTTTGGGAGAGGCACCACTGTGAAATGAAGGAAGGCCAAGAGGGAAAGAGGGGTCCCACTGGTGGCATTTTATCAGGCTGTTACTCTCTTGATACTTGATTTTCTTGAGGTCCCAGGATGCCAAAGTAAGGGTTGTTGTCTGTCTCAGCTTTTGTTAAAAATCAAAATATTTCTGCCTTCTGAGTGCAGACCAGCATAGCACCTGTTGCATTCCTATGGCTCTGAAGCCAGAAGGCAGAGAAAAAGACCTTCGTGATTTTTGTCCTCGTGATTTAGCTTCTGAGGGAGGTACTGCGTTTTGAGGAGATGGGTGCTGATTGACTATCACTGAGTTCCTGGGGGTTAGCAGTACCGTATGTGTGTGTGATGTGCTGCTGTTTTCAGGGGAGCATGGTTGAATTCAGCTGCTTTGCAGCTGGCAGGGTTAATGCCACAGGTATGGGAGGAGGAAGGGGGAGTTGTACTTCAGAGTGAGCCTTCATTTAGCTCTGCTGAGGGCTGGAGAAGCCAAGCACCGCCTCATTTATTGCATTGGGAAGAATGGAAGAGCTGACAAAATACTCCTAGAATGTGTTTGAAGCTGCACTCATTTCTCCAGAAGGGGGAGAGTGGAGTAGCTGGATACTTGGAGGAATGGGCCTAATTCAGGACTCTCTTTCCTCCCTGACTCGAGCCCAGACACTAAAGAGAAAAATCAAGACATTTAGAAATGGGCTCTCAAATCTACTCACATGTGTTTTTGCAGAAGTCCAGCATATCTGACTGTTGAATGAGACTTTGTATGTGTGATTGAATAGTTGTGTATTAAAAGTTCAGAGTTGGTTTTGATACCATTCAGATTACTGAGCAAATATCATAAATACACAGAGGTGCAAGCCATGAGTGGACAGTGACTGCAGGAAGAGTGCATGTGTGTCTGCCAGGCCCGCTGCTGCTTTCTGATTGTGAAATTTGGCTCACATGTATCATGATGTAGCAAAAAAAAAACAAAAAAAAGGCAGAACCAGTTTAAAGAGTTTTTGTTAAAAGTTTTTTGAACTTTTAGTGTTTTAAATTGTTACCTATTTTTTATTTTTTTTTATATAGAAAACCAGAAAATGTCCTCCCTCACAGTTAAATCTCTTTTCATTAGACAAACCCTGATTTGCTGCTCCTGTTTCTGTAAGGATCAGATGGGTAATGGAAGCTGTACAGCAAATTAATGTATGCTACTCGAGATAGTAAAATGCAGAGCTACAATAGGCCTTTTTTCAGCAGCTGTAAAGCTGTTTTGTGACTACAGTGAATCCATTCAGTCCTCCCCACGCTTGCTGGGAGCACCCAGGAGAAGAGAGTTGTACTAGTGAAATGACTATCCAGCAAAACGGTTTCAGAGGAACAGGCTGACAACTCACTCCTCATTTTGGTTTACAGGGTCTTTTTCTGTGGATGTGAAGTTTCAGCCTCACGTGAGTTAAGAGGTCTATAACTTTGTCCACGTTACCAGACTATCCACTAAATCAGCATGGTGCTGTGTTCCTTGCATCAGCCCTCTGAGATGGGGGAATACTGTTATCGTTGCTGCAGAGGAAAGGGAAACTGAGGCACAGGAAAATTTGGGTTAAGTGACAATGTGCATTAGGAGCCAAACATATTTTAGTTGCACTGTAGAAGCTCAGTGCTGTTCAGAGCTATTTCAGCCCTTCAGTAAGTGTCTCATTGCATTTGCCCATGGGTCATGCAAAAAGCCTGGAAGATAGCTGGGGATCTGTCCCTCAGACAACATTATTTGTCTCTTTAAACAGAGCATTAAAAATGTAAGTATGTAAGTGAGAACAGGAGGAGGATTTTATGCTGATTTTGATCTCAAAATAAAATTCCTGGCCACCTTGTATTTGAGTCGAGGAAAAAAATGAGAGGCAGAACCTAGTTGATTCAGCAGAGTGACATGCCGTAAAATAATCCCTTTAACACATTTTCTTAAATTAAGAATGGTTTCTAGGTGGCATGAGTCATGGACAGAGCGTCCTCGTTTCACTTTGAACTCCCAGCCTTCTCTGGATTTGTGTCACAGCTTTAGAGGGCTTTGTCCTCTTCCTGCAAGTCTGTAGGCTTGGCTGTTGCAACCTTTATTCACGTTGAGTGAGAGCAGGCTCCTTGAAGCAAGCAGCTACACCACGTAAGTGAGAACAAGCACGATGGAGTGTGTGTGTGTGTGGGGAGCACGGTAATTTAAATGGAGTATTTTGGATTTGTTTGTACCATAAGCAGTTCTGGGGAGTGGTGAGGTAGGCACACCCTCTGCGCAGGTGTCAAGGGAAGCCCACTGTCCCCATTGTTTGTGTGTTGGTCTTTGAGTTTTGAGTTGTTTTCTCCAGGGGTGTGAGGGGGGGAATAAGCTGCGATGTAGGAAGCTGTACTTTTTGAATTTCTAACTGCTTTTGGAAAAATTGTGTTTTCTGAAGTACGTACAGCCACAGAAGGCTGTGGATAATGTCTCTGTTTCTTAATTAAAAGCAATGGAAAGTATTATTCAGAGCTGTCTGTCTGTCCTAGCTGAGGAAGAAAACCAAAGCAGTCTGGCTTCCATGCACACAAGGTCAAATCCTCCTCTTTGCCATGTTGTGAAAGTTTGTTGGCTTCAATGGCGATACTCACAGGTGTAGCCCTGGGAATGGTTTGTCTTTCAGGCTTCTTGCAGAGCAAGAATGAATATAGTTGTTGGTGCTAAAAATTGCTTGTAGAGAAATAACTGGGATGCCTGTAATCCAGAGGGGCCGTGCAAATGCAAGACTGTGCTCTCAGAGGGAGAGTGAACTCTGCACTGGCTGGCAGCGTTTGCTTCTCGTAGCCAGGGGATTTTCCTGCTGACAGAGCCTGGTTTGGAGGCTCTACGTACCCAGCCAGCTCCTGGCCTGCCTCGCTGCAGGTATGGGAGAGGGAGGAGGGTGAAATGGGGGGTGGTGAGAGAGTGCTCTGGTAGCAGCACTCGCTGAAAATTCAAAACCCTTCAGACCTTTTTTGGTGATGGTGGAGAATGTCAAAATTGATTGTATTAGAGACCTGCCAGTTTCTCTTACTCATTTGCTTCGTTGCTCCTCCTCCCTTCCTTCCTCTCTCGTCAGCCGGGCTGGGTTTTGTAGTGCTAATGCTGCATTGCTTCTCCAGCACGGCTACTACTTCCCCCATGCCGCTACTACAGGAATACTACAGTAACTCAGTGAAGATTTAGGGAGTTGGCCGTATACATATTATTAGTGGTAATAACAGTGATAGTAATAATAATAAAACTGATGATTGCTCTCCCGTGTAACATTTTGATACTTTACATAATGATTTTTCTTCTGATTTGTATTTCTGGGCTTTCTTTCCTTCTCACCTTCATAAATTTGTGGAGTCTGGTATATACTGGATTGTGCTGTAAATGTATACTTCGTAGTGTACTATCTTGCAGATTTTAAAAATAACGTATTTTGAGTGGTCTAAAATAATGTTTTTGTGGTGTGTGGTGTTTGTTTTTTGTTTGTTTTTTTTTTTTATTTAAAGTACGGCCCACAGGAGAGTGTTCATGCTGCTTCAGCTGGGGGGAGTTATCACACTTGCTTTAGATAATGAAATATACATTGGAGAAAGGTCAGGGATTTCCCCTGAGCCACCCACCAATCGCTTGAAATGACATTTTCATTCTGACTGTTTCTTGTTTTGTTTTTGTTTAAGATCCTGGAGCACAGGGAAAGAGTTTTAATGCAAAATATCAGAAAAAAAAGGCTGCAACGTCTCCTGTGAGAGAGAGGACAAAAGGAGATTTACAATTGCATCTTGAAACACTTGTATGATTTGAGGTAAGTGGTTGGAGGGTCTTGTCGTAAGTTACAGTTAGTTTGTAATCAAATTAATCATTATTTACCTCAGAGTGTTTTGATATTTCTATCGAAGGCAATAAAAGCAGATGGGAGAGGGAGGGAGAGAACTTTAATGGAAAACCCAGAAACAGCAGTAAAAATATGTAGTGCACTTAGATTTTTGAAAATGGACCCCATGATGTCCAATCCCACAAACAGGCAATCGTTCTAACATTTATAAGGGTTAAACCCTGTTTAAATCAATGAGGCTATTCTCCCTGAAAGTTAGGCATGTGCCTAAATATTTCCAAGTTTGGAATCTATCATATGGGAATTCTGCAGAAGAAGGCTATTGAAGAACACACAACGCACAGCCAGAAAAATGCATATACAATTCTCTTACTGTTGGTGATAATGTCATGAGTAATCTGATTTTACAGCATTTTTAAGTGATATTTTTGTATTAAATACATAGTTCTCATTTTTATGTTTAAACATGTCCTTGAAATACCAAACTTCTTTACAGAGCCTGTAAATTCTACACCAGCTTCAATAATACATCTGCCTTAAGTGCTTCATCAGTGTGTCTTTGAACAAGTACAGTTAAAAGTACAAAGAAAATAAAGTCCCCTTTCATAACTAGAGTTGCAAATTGCACTTGGATATTTGAATAGCAGCCGAACTAAGAGTTCTCTCACTGAGGCCGAATTATGTTGTCCTGAGCTAGTAATTTTCTTTAATAAAGGCAGTCATAAGTCCCATGGAAAAGCTCACCTTTTCCCTCTAGTCTTCTTTTTTTTTTTGTTTTCATTTCTCATTAGGAAAGAATGACCTCTGAGTCTTTTTTGTCTAGTAAAGAGACAGTGTTACAGTTGTAAAACTTTTAACCACTGAAAATGCTGCATAAATGAAAACTAAAACCCACCAGCCTCTTTCTTAAATAAAAAATTCAAATTATTTACTCTGTTCTGCCCTGTGAGTGTACTGAAGGAGACAAAATTACTGTAAGCAACCTGCAGAATCAAAAAGGCCCACATAACATCGAAGAAGCAAGGGATACAATCCAAGAAACGTGTAGAATGTCAAAACCGTTTGGCTGGTGGCATTTGCAGACATTTGTTGCTTACCAGGTTTCAGAAGAGAGGAGAGCATAGCCGGCCCCTGGTGATTGCTCTGTATTTGCTTTGTAGGAATAGAGCTATTAAGTTTCTTTTGAAATCAACAGGCTGGCTGCAGGGAGCTAAATATTTCCTTTCTGGTCAGTGGACAAGAGCCATTGCTTGGGAAATTGTAATAATCCCATAGGCATTTGTACTGATTTATCCAAAAAGTTTGAAACTTTTGCAAATCAGTGTAGCCAACTGCTTTTTACGTGCAGATCTTGCACTAGGAGCTACGAGCCCAAACAGGAATACAAGACTCTTTCAGTAGGAGTCTGAGGCGATTTTTGCAGTTGTGAAATGAGGTATTAATGCAAATCTGTTTGAAACCGCTGCTGTATGGCCTTTAGGGGCTCTGGTTCTTACCCTTCCCTCTCTTCCCCCATCCGTGCAGCTCAGGTGGGGAAAACCCTTGCCCCCTGGAGCGAGCACCCTGTTTCAGGCATCGGGTGGCAGTCCTGGCCAAACCAGTAAGAAAAGAAGTGCACCGCAGCGACCCACTTGTGATTGCTCTCAGCCCACCTTTGCTTTCTCTCCATTCCACTCTCCTGGTGGCAAGCATTCCTCCTCAGCTCTGCAGAACAGAAATCAAAATACTTTTATTACCTGTCTTTTTTTTTTTCATGGACATCAGACCAGGATAACATGCATGATTTTCCTTTCACAGCTGCGTTCTTGTTGCTGTCTGAGGCGAACATTGAAGTTCAGGGGAAGTTATCTTTGTACCATCTCTGTGGCCTTTATAATCATTTGATCAGCTCTCTGTTGCAGTCACAAAATTGTTGAATCTTGTCTAGTTTTCTTTGTATTAGAGAGTGCAGGAGCTCATTGGCAGAGTATTAAAGAAAGGGAAGTTCTTTGGTGGCAAGGAACATGTTTTAAGATAAATTAAATTGTACCGCTACTCCTGCCCTTTCTTGATTATTTTTTTAGCATGTGAAGGAATACTGCCTCCTTTTAATGTGCCTGGAGAACGTCCTGTGGTGTGTGCCAGGGGGTTACGTGGGTGCTGAGCTGAGCAGGCAGAGGGAACGACTTTCTCCTGCCTTGTATTTTTCACTGGGAGTGAGTACTGGGGACTGAGTCTGCTTGGATTAAACACATGCCTGTTTTGTTTTGCCTTTCTCTGCTCTTCTTTCAGCTGTCAGTGTGCCATGTTCAGATGGCAGTGATCAGTCACAAATTGTCCCTCATCCATGCTCCTCAGCTCTCCTAAACCATTAGTTTTGTGGAGCTCTTCAACAAAGATGGCACCGGTTCGATNGGAAAAAGAGATTGTTTGTTTGGTTGTGTTTTCCCCTCAAGTCAGCTGCATTAGTTCCCAAAGCAACTTGTGTTAAGTGGAAATGAGGCTTTGATAATATGTGTGCTTGCTGGAGACTTGCTTAGATTTATTTTTTTTTTAATTATTTTTTTCCCCCCTGTATATGGATCTTTTCAATGGGGTGCCTCTATTGTGAATCAGAAAGAAAGTGCACAGGCTGCCAGGCACATAATGGAATTGTTCATTTGTTTCTGTAAGTGTGTGTGAGCCTTTGTAAAGAGGAGGTGGTGGGGACAGAGAATGGAGAGCTTTTCTGCGGGGAGCCGACAGAGTGTGGTGGCACAGATCAGGGCACCGTTGCAGTGGGACGCAGCCCTGCCAACTCTGCTCAGTGCTGGTAGGCATTACCTGGGACTTCCACCACTTAGGATGTCATGTGAAAACGGATGAAGCTTACGCAGCCATTGACTATGCTGGCTGTAAACCACATAAGGCAAAATATTCGAAAGCTGTAGTATTTCCAGTGCTTTCCTTAAACCATGTGCATTGGCTTTAGAAAAAGAGTGATGTAAATATGAACCATGCCAATACTGTGCTTCCTCACTGTGAGGCTATTTATTATAAAGGACGTATGGTATAAGTCATTTTAGTATGGAGTAGATAAGAGCTTGAACCAAAGCCTTGGATCCGAGCCCACCAGCAGCTTTGCAAAAGGCAGGATCCAGATCTGAAGTCAGTGGTTCACGCAGTTTTTAGTAGAGAGTGGTTTTAACTTACTCCATAAAATGGGAGTAGCCAGAAGTTTTAAATTGAGGCTTTTAAACAAGTTCTTGCCTTTTTCTCACCCACCGTTCTCCTCTGCGTTAGAAAGTTACTGTGAAAGCACACCAGCCATTTTCTCCAAGCCACTGTGGCCAGGACACGACAGCTCAGGGAGTGGAGAGGGGCCTCTCCCCCATTAAACAGCCATATGCTTTTTTTTCCAGAGGAGTTTTTTCTTCCGAGTTAGACCTCCCTTCTAGAAGAAGGTCTTTGGAGTCACGCTGGAGGCTTTGGAGGTAGGACCTTGACATTTCACAGACACCAAGAAACAGTTGGTCAGCCTGGCACAGAGCAAACCAGGCCACAGTGGCTGGACTCCCCACCTATTAAAAAGCCCTCTCTTGTGGTACCATAGCTGAATTACAGAGATGAAAAACTATGGCATTGTAAACAAAAGTTCATAAAGCCTGAACTTTCCCTTCTAAATATAGGACTCTCTTATTTTTTTCCCTTCTCCTTTGCCCTTGGACACAACATTTTTAGGGCTTTTCAGACTCTAGCTGTGCATTTACTAGAGTGGCATCTGGTTGCGTGTTACTTTACACATCTGTTACATACATCAGAGAGCCAGATCCAGCCCCCAGAGACTTTACGTGGATCTGCAGCACTCCCTGTGGGACTTTGAATCCATAAGCCAGTGAATGTCTTATGAGGATAGAAAACTGCAGTATTTCAATCTACTGCATTTATTACTGCAGTTTATTGCATGTATATTGTGTATATTTACTAGTCCCCTTTGTGTTTGGCAGAGAAAAGCTTGTGTGGGAAAAATGAGAAGTGCTGGTGAACTGGGAAGGACTTAGGTATGACAGTTAATTTGCTCCCTCCTAAAAACATCATCTTTCTGGTTAGCAGTACGAAAACTAGTTTTCATGGTGATTCAGACATCTCTAAAAGATACTGCCCAAACACCTGGTGTTGTGTATTTCAAACTTAACTTCAGAGTTGTCTGCTTATGGGGAGATGCCAAATACCTGAGGTGACATTGATAGCTGAGGCAAAGCTCAGGCTTCCCAGTTTCATCCAGAGAGTCTATACTGTTCTCAGCCTGTATAGGAAGCATCAGTTAGGAGCAAGTATCTTTGATTTGAACAGCGTTTCCTTCTCCGCTAACCTTGCAGTTCAGGGTTCTGCATTCCTTTTCTTCTGGTTGCTAGTTCTGCAAGTACATAAAGTTTGGAAAAAACATGTGGCTCCTTAGCTGGTCTCTTTTCATGATCCATGTAGAAACCAAATCCGATAGATGTTATATCTACAAATGATGAGCTAGGAGTACTGATTTGTGTGCTGTGCATGCCAGTGAGCAGATAAACTTAATTGTAACTTTTTGTGTTTTTCTGTTTGCCCTGGTGGGACTGTGCCCTGTGCTGGCAGTCCTTGGGTAGAGTAGTTGAGGAGAGCTTTGCCGATAAACTTGTGTGTATGCTGTGTCCTGTTTTGCTGATGTATAGCGGAGCAACTGCTTGTCATCTAGAGAGGTGAACGATAGCCATCGTAACAGCAGCGTATGTCAACCGATGCTTGGGAGCCTCTTGCTTAGCCCACTGTTATGACCTGGTGGCAGAGTGTAAGAGGGGGCTGGGTAACAAAGGGGTTAGTGCAGAGGAGCTGGAATGGGGAAGATTTTGTTGAATACAAGAGATTGTGCAAATGCAAATTTGGCAGGAGGCACACTACGACAAGAGCCCGAACTCTGAGCGAGCAGTGTGCTTTCCCCTCTGCTGGAGGGCTCAGCAGCTGGAGCCCATGTGGGAGCCCTTTGCAGCCCAGCAGCAGCCCTTTGTGCCTCGACATGGGAGGAGCCGTGGGTGCAAGGAATAGCCATCCCGAGGGCTCACAGACCCTATGGCCCACCCGCCCTCTGCAGTGTTGAGTCCTTCAGCAGCCAGCCACCCTCTCCTCCCCTGGCTCTGTGCGACGTGGTTGCTGTGGGCAGGGTGCTGCAGCTGCTTTGTTTGAAATGATAATATTTTATGCTGTTACTGTGGAATACTGCAGTATTTTTTGTAATTACGGGCTGCATGCCAGTAATGTACAATAACATTTTGCTCTTCCTGTGCTGTTGCTACTGTAGGCATTCGTTCCAATTTGGGCTGCATTTGCAGTACGTGGTGTTTTTTTTTTCTAGACTCTGCTCATTATCTGTTGTGGATATTTTTGGATTATTCATTTCTACCCACGTCTGTCCGTACAAATCTATCTCAGAAAGCACTTCAGAGAGTGGCAGTCTCCGTTGAACAAGCAATTGTTGTGGCTTTCACAGAATTACATTCTCGTGAAAGTATGAGGCAAGAATGAGATGAAAATGAAGATGAAAATTGCTTTGTAAGTTTAAAAACGGCTATGGTTTTAAAAATGTTTGAGGCAGATATGAGGCTAAGCCTTTCTTTGAGTGATGGTAAGCGTATTTAGCGCTACCGTCCCGGTCTGCACCAAGCTGTAGGTGGCTGAAACCTGTAGGATGGCAGAATCTGGGAGGCACTTAGCATTGTCAGAGCCTGTAATGATTTGCCACAGTTTTGGTTTTAACTATTAATTTTTTTTATCTATTTTATTTCCAGAGGAAAGTAATTGTAACTTGGAAGATGGTCAGTAGTGTTCATGCCAACGATTGTTTATTAACGTTGTCATGGTCTGGAGATGAAATTTTTGTGAAAGGGAAATTGAAGTCCTAGACATCAGTGTTCACAGCTAGTCAGCCTGCATGCAGTTTGTTTCTGGAAGGTAGAGGTGGAGTCCAGAAGGAGTTGAAGGAGGGACAACACAAAGGAGACAACTAATTTTTTTTCTGGTAAATTTGGAATAAAATACAGTGTGTTATACAAAAAGGATTGCACTTTTCTCGCATGTAATTTTAGTGTCCTTTTACTGTGCTGACTCACTGAACTACTTCAGTTTCAAGTCTGCATTTGGTTTAAATTACCTCAGAGGCCTGCATTTTTACGCTGCTCTGTAAAGTACATCTTGTCTGCAATCCAGATTTTTTTTTTTTTCTGGCGTTTTAACTGACTTGTCTTTTTTCATTTTCCAGGTCTCTGTTTTATTAACATTTGAAACCAATCACTGTTTGCTTTCTTGAGCCACGCGATAGGCAAAAGCCATGTTGCAGCAACAGCTAGAACAAGGAGTGAATCACTGCTTTCTGCCTTTCCATTAGATTACCTAGACCACTACGCATAAATATTGCTTTATGTATGATACAGCAGCATGATTATCTCGCTGCATTGACGGTACAGTGGTGGAAGTGAATATCGTTATTCTTCTATTACATCTTTAATGAGCTACAATTAAAAATAGTTTGTTGGCATGCCAGAGTAGATGTGTTATTCTCAGAATTTTATTGAAGCCGTTTTGGCTGTTAGACTTAGTTGACATCATGTTGTTCTGAAAACCTTAAGAATTAAACAGCAGAAAATTCTGCTTTGCTGGGTGAAAGTTAATGGGACAGTAAAATCCGTTGACTAAAAAGACTTAGGGTACTGTGTGTGTAAGCCTGCTTTTTGTCTGTCTTTGAGGATGAATTTTTTACTGTATAATAAAAAAAAAAGTCACAAAGCAGCAGTATTCTACAGAGCTCCAATTAGGTCCCAGGTCTCTTGACACCTGTGGCAGCAAGTCTGAGTCACAGGTAGCCCAAAGCTGCAAAGCCTAATACTCTCAGTATTCAAAAGCACACCTGCATAGGAGTTCAATTTCAAGTGCCTCTTTTAGCTCTGTTTTTTTTTTTCCACCCACCAAACCAACAAAATTTAAGAATCATTCTTAGAATTTTGCAGAGAAAAATTTTCTCAGCATTTGTGGCTTTGTGAAGGATTGACATCACTTAGAGATCAGAAAATAGCGCTGTCAATTTTAACTTAACGGCATTCCATTCTCTGCTCCAAAAACCTGTGAATAACAATGGATGAGTCAAAGATTTCTTGGAATTTTCTTTTTTTTTTTTTTCTCCCCCCCTTGTGCAATTCCATTGCCATTTTTAGCATGGAAGGCAGTTCTCCAAAGAATGTCTGTGTGCGTGAACTGTGATTTCTTGAAAATTCTGAACAAAATTGAGTTGCATTAGATGACAAAAATCGTTGTCTGTTTCTATACATTTTGGTAATATTACGTAAGCTTTATTGAAGATTCCATAGTAAAAGGCAGGAGGCATTTGATAGAGAGCTGTTGCATCTCCGATTCAGCAGCATGGAGATCTCCCTATCATGCCGCTTCGTTATGTTGTGATGAGTTTTTGCTTAATTATTTTCTGTTTTATCAGCTGTGTTCAGTGAAGTTGCCTGACAAAACAAATTATCAGTGGATTTGGGAGACTTGGACTAGCTTGAAGCACTTGTTGAACCACAGCATCCTTCTGTCTTTGCCTCAGTTTTCTGTGTGAAAAACAAGGATTATGCCTCTTATGTATTTTAGCATCATATTGAGTGTATAAATACTAACAACAGAGAATTGTGCGGGTACTACTGTTGCCTAAGTGATGTGGTATGTTTAAGATAAGCAGTGTTGTCAGCTGTTCTTGGCAAAATCACTGGGGTTACGATGAGTGAAATTTTTAACTCTGAGTATTGTTGGGTTGGTTTTTTTTTAATTGTAGAAGTGGCCTGTATCAGGCATATTCTCACATGTCAGAATTGATGTGTGAAGTATGAAGCCATAGGAGGCTGCTGAAGAGTAATGTGAGGGGGAAGCAGGTTAAAGTCATCACAAAAGGAGGATCTGTACATTTTTCTTCTGCAATAGATAGCTTGTATTTTACTTAAAATTGGCCCCCAAAAAAGGAGAAAAGGAAAAAGTGCAAGTGTCGCCTTAAGAGCTGCTGTGTCAAATTTGAAGAATGATTTGAATTCAGTCATTAAAGTGTGAAATGGAGGGATTTTAGTTCTGCTTTAAATTATGCATCTCAAATTAACCTTAGCTGCAGAGTCTCTGCTGACGCCCCCGTAATGACACATTATTGGTACTAATGGCTTCTTTGTGACTTGAGATACAAACAGACATTCTAGACAGAAACATTTCGGCTTTGAACTAAATAAGACACACGGCATGCATTTCCACCTTGAGTTTCTAGTAACAAAGCCCTGCTCTCCTGGTGGCTGCTGCTCATGAGCTCTTCTTTCCAGCTTCCATCCACTGCTCCTCGTCCTCGCAGGCGAGGGCAGCTGAGCGAAAACCTGCTTCGCAAGCTTGGAAGAGCAAGAGACCAATAAATTTGGAGTGAGTGTGGAGCCCGGCCAGAAGCTGAGCATTGTAGGGAGCCAGGACAAAGACTGGGATGTAGGCAGTGGAGGGGAGGAGGAACTTCCAGCAGATGATAAACTCGGGAGGAAAAGGACCCAAAATTGTGATGGAAATGGATGCCAGGACTTAAGGAGGAAATTGCTAAATAAGGGAGGGGTGAGAGTAATAAATAATATAAGCAGTTGCGATTTGTTAACCCTTTATGTGCCATGCTGACATGAGAAGGGGCTGTATTTTTGGAGCTCTATGCACTTAAGTCTTCCTTCTGAAGCTCACCATCATTGTTTGAAAAAGTCCACCTCTGCTGAGAATTTCACTCATGGGTTTTGCAGCTTTCTCTATGCTACTGTTGTCTCTTCTGGAGCGAGAGGCATAGTTACTACCTGCAAGTAGCTACCTGAATGTGGCTGTGAGTGAGTGAGTATGGCATAGCCTGGGGAGCTACGCACAGAAGATGCACAGGATTTTATGTGTTGATGAAAAAGGAATGGCTCGGCAAGGCAGGCCCACAATTTAGACCCTGGCTTCTCTTCCCAAAGATATGCACTAGCTTATTGTTTTATCTTCATTTTTTCAGTGGGATGTCAAGATGTGGGATATTCGCTGCCTCGCCTTTCAAGCTGCAGCTGTGTGGATTTGCTTGTTGGCTATGGCAGGAGTGATGGAGCAGTGCTCCTGCCCCGTCGTCGTGTCGTTTGGCCTGTTGCAGACTGCGACATTGAGTGACTTTCTGTATGGGTCTGCTGTCAGCAGAGAGTGCTGGGCAGTAAGGAATCTTGCGATATTCTGGATCCAAAGCAGGATGGCATTTGAGTATGTAGAATCAAATACAAAAAAGTAGTCAGATGCCTCCTTTGTATTCCTCAAAGGAATCATGTTCCTGAACTAAGACCCAAGACATAAAAAAAAAAAAAAAAGTAGAGATGCTATATGTCACATTTACTAATGCATTAGAGATATTTGTATGAATAATTAAAACACCATTTAGGATTGCCACAGTAATAGAACAGAATGTGTTTTGTCATTTTTCTTTTCTGTTCCTTTTTGTTGATTGATGAATTTATTGATTTCTTCCATTAATTTAGAGTAGGTATCCTAAGCATTCCTGCAAATTAGCAAGGCTCTGCTTTATGTTAATAAGCTGTTGAGGGCACTAATGGAATGAAAAGAAGTCAGAATTCCATAATAAAGGTCTGAAAAACTGAGGCCTAGAATGCATATCTAGTATTCTGCATCAAATAGATTTGTAAAATATTAGAGCCTTTGTTTGTCCTAATTGTTAATTCAAAAAATAATTCATTTGATATTCATTATGAATAGCCTAATAGCACATTGGCAAAAATGGAAAATAAAGGCAACAAACTACCTCGGATTTTTCATTGTATATGTAGTTAACCTAAAGCTGGCTGGAGTCAGTGGGAGTATGTTACGTGAGTTGGAGGGCAGAACTTCACTGCTAAAGAGACAGCAGTCCTTCTGAAATCATGCATTAAAAAAAAATAAACTTCTGAAATGGAAGTCTGAAAAACACAGACAGGTATGATCCAAGAGACCTGAAGTAGGAATTGTATTAAATTTCACATGCATGTGCACATGAAATCTTTTCATATTTCTTACCTCAAATTTCTTCTGATTTATGTTTTTGATTTTTCCTTATTTACATTTAATTCACTAACCTGTTTTCTCATCTTTTTTCCTGACTTCAGAAATACCTTGTTTATGAATATGCTAGAACGTATGTTAAGTATGAACACTTAAAAATTGTATTGTTTGATCCTTTTTCAGGGCTGTGTTTCTTAGTTTTCCAGCTACAATGGACAATTTGTCATAACACGAATTAGTATCATATGTTTTGTTTGGTACTATTGTTTTAGCCATGCTTGGAATATGTGTTTTCATGCATATTTTTGGGCCCAGTTTTGGATGCAATAATAAGATGACTGGTAATGAATGATACTTAATCCATTGGGCTGTGTTATCTTCTGAGTGTTTGTGACATGTCATGTCTGATGGTATGCATTGACCTTTTCCTTGTGCGTCTTGCTGTGTACTGTATTTGTCATTGTACACATTATTAACATCATGGGAATTATAGATGATGACAAAAAGAACATAAAATACATTGGGTGCTCAGGATGCATTTATTTTTTGTCTTTTATTGTTTGGTTTGGATGTGATGTGAGTTGGGTGTGTTTTGTGTTTGTTTTTCAGTTTTTTGTCTTTCCCATTGGCGAGCAATGGGAGGGGAGCAGCGCCTGTCAATCAAGGCCTCTGCTCATCCCCAGAGTCTTGTGCTAATAGCAATACGTACTTTCTTCTTACCTAGCATTTTTCCAAGGCTTTGCAAACAGGAGCTCATCCCTTGTGGTGTCCAGCAGCTCTCCTGCACACGTTCCATCCCAAAAGGACATTTTGTTTGGGGCCGGACTTGGCCCCATGCATTGCTTGTGCTGTTGGCCGCCTCTGTTGGGGGGCACAAGTTGTGCCGCCACAGGCATGTGCTTCTGCCTACCAGCTACTGGCGATGTCCAGGCTTTACTGGAGAGAAAGGGTTGGTCTGGCTATAGGTGTGGCCACTCATTAGTCTAAGTTTTAGCCCAGGTTCTAGGGAACAGTTACTGCTCTGGGCTTAATTCGAGGTGCCTCGCTCTGTTGCCATAATACAAAGTGAGCTAGAGAAACTGTCTGCACAGGGGGATGTAGAATAGCTGTCTCAGTATGGGAAGTGCTGTATGAAATTGTTCCACTTACTCTTGTTGCATGTAACACCTACAGTGACTATAAATGAAGGATATTGGGGGGGAAAAAAACCTCATATTATTTCAGTTAGTTTACTTTGTGCATATTTGACAGCCCTCTGTGTATAGTCAGTTACATAATTTCTTGGGATAGTCATTTTTCTCTTTATTTGTGTGGCTCTTTCTCTCAGCAATAGGGAAAGAAAATACATTAAGGATCAGAAAATGTGGCTGTAAAGCCAGGAAAAATTGTCCGCAACCTCAAGATGAGATCTAAGTATGTGGAACTGCTTTTGACTCATCTTCCAAAAGCAACTCAGTTCCGGAATAATAGTGCCCTTTCAGGCTACATTTCAAGATATTATGATTGTACTCAGACAGGAATTAGAAGGATCGATAGCAAGCCCCACACATCCTTTCTTTTCATGACAGGTTCGCTGGTTGCCAGCAGAGCAATAATAGCGCACTGGTCAGCATAAACACCAGAAGCAGTAATAATGGATTTTTGTCTCCATCGTAGCATGTGTTTAGGGTTATACTGTTTATTGTGTTGGGTTTGCACCCATAGTCCATGGGGAAGGAGAGTTGTTTTCCCTGTTTACCTTCCCCTCTGTTTTGGCTTTACGCTTCCACCTTGAGTTGGGGCTGGGCTGTTTGGTGTCTTTCCAAGGGCAGAGCAGGGCAGGGAGAGCATGCCAGAAAGATAAGAGAACAGGTCATTTTGAGATACTGGTGTTTCATGAGGTACGTGTTTTGCTGCCTATCCTGCTTAGAAACTAGTAAGGAGCAAGGTTTTCCCTGGGTGTGTGTCAGGCGCTCTTCTGCACCGGGGCTGCGGTGGAGCTGAGCGTGGGTTTTCTTTGCCTCGAGGGAAGGCCCTGTGCTTTTGCTGTGTTTTGGCAGCCTGACATGGCAGCGAGTCGGTAACCTGTGTGCATGTTGTTGGGGTTGTGGGTTTTTTTTTTCATCTGTGTTCCTTGGTTAACTGAAGCTCTGTGACTTTTTAACCCGCTGTCCGTAGGCCGTTGTTTTACAAGCTCATTAAGGTGGCCGGGATGGTGACGGCAGCAGTCGTGCCCTCCCTCCCCCTGTGGGTACTCATTAGATGGCTTCCTTGTGCTGACATAAGCGTTGTGTAGTCGTGCTCTGAGCCAGGTCTGGGAAAGGAGCCAAGTCAAAAATAATCCCTCAAAAAAAAAAAAAAAAAAGGTACATTTTCAGCAGGATCTGTTCCCGGATCTAGCTCACCATTGCTCTCACACTGGCCTGGAAAGCATGAGGGTTTGTACTGGTGCAGGGGGAGGTAGGGATGAGCAGCCCAGGGTGAGGTGGTCAGGGGTGCTGCTGCTGGCCGCAGGGATGCTGCTGCTGGCCGCAGGGATGCTGGCTGCTCACGTGGCATCGGCCCAAGGAAGCGGGGCTCTTGTGAGCATGCTGCCTGTCTTTCCTCGAGTCTGTCGGCCCAGCTGCATTTCTGACAACTTCCGAAGCTGCGAGTTTTGGCCAAATTACCCTGAAAAGGGAGTGTTTGAAGGTGTGAAGACCCCCTGAGCTCAGTGGTGGTTGAGGACCCAAATCAACTCTCCCCAGTGATAAATGTTGTTAGCAGAGGCTCAGCTGCTGACCTTGTCAGGCCTCCTCTTGAGGCACCATCCTGCCATCCCAGTTTGGGTTCAATTGTGGCATTTTTGGGGGGTCAGCTGTTAAACAGCTGAGAGGTGAGGAGTGCAAAGTGCTCTCTGGGGATGGCTGTTCATCCCAAGGGGCAGGAACAGTTCACCTCCTGGGCCCCAACTGCGGTGGGGGACTGCACTTCCAGATACGGGATGGGGAGGTTTTTCATTTGTGGGTTTGTTTTTTGTTTGGGTTTTTTTTTTTTAAATTCCCTCTAGGGATCAAAATTTGTGGAAGGCAGAAACGTGGGGAGGCGAGACTCCCTTCAGTTTTTGTTTGGGTGGCCAACTATTTAACCCTGAAGTGAAACAGGTCTTTCTAGCCCCAGCTCTACATAACTTCCCTTGAACACCTGGTGACATCTTTGTGTCTTGTGGGATCCAGCTTCCATTGCCATGCGGCTGAGGTCCTCTTTGGCTGGTGTGCCTGGGTTTCACCTGCCCAGCCCCAAATGTAGCTGCTCAGGCAGCCCTGCTCTGCACCACTGCTGAGGAGCTAATATGAAGACACATATTGTGGTTTCCTGCTGTTTTGCTTTGTAACCAGTCCACTGGTAAATATAGCTTGTGTGTGGTTATAAATTCATTCTCTCATTATGGGTGGTTGTTGTGCAATAATTATGTAGAAATTACAACTGAGGATTGTTGTGGATGGGTTTTTTTTTTTGTTTTGTTTATTTATTTATTTCTGCGCTTGACATGCCCTGCAGTGGGACGGGTAGGCTTTGGTATGTGCCCTAACTAAGAACAGGGCCACAAGCAGGTGTCAGGATTTAGCGTGGGCACAGGCACCTTCTTGAAGGCTGCTGACTTTTATGTGGCTGCTTTTGCATGGCTACACAGGCGCTGCAAGGCAAATTGGGACCTGTGCTATTCAGACACCTTTTTATTCTTGCTTTACTCTGGGCAGATGTGCTGTCCCTCCCTGCAGGTTTGGTACTGTACATGTGTTTATTCTGAAATAAACCTCTTCCGTTTCTTTGGAGGTGTCGGTGGTACACTTCCTGAAGCCATTCTATCTCTGGCTGCTTCCAGTCCTGCTCTCTGGGCAGGGTCCTCCAGGTCCCGCTGCCCAGCCATGGGCTTGGGGTCTCTGTCCCCAGCACAAGTGCTCAGGTCCTGCTCCCTGGAGGTCCTCCCTTCAGATGGGGTCCCTCCCACAACCCCTCCCTCTGTTTGGATGTGGAATTAAAATAAGGGTGGGGTTTTTGTTGATTTTTGCTCTCCTATTCCTTCATTTAAAATTCCAGTCAGGCAGATCCAGAGCAACACTGCTTGTCCCAACTGCATTCTCATTTTCCTCCCATCCCTCCTTTAATTTTACGTTATCCCCTGCACTATGTTTGCAGGTCATATGTGTCCTTTGAACTCTGAAGAAGCTGTGCCAAAAGGAAGCTTTCCTCTCCTCCCCTCCTCCCATCATGGAGCCGCTCTTAAATAATTTCAATTAGTATATAATGCAGAGCAAACCCAGAAGTGAAGTTCATGGGTGAGTGTCTCCAAATGTCCAATGTCCAAATGAACTTTAGAAACGTTTGTGCTGAGTCTTTGATTTTGCTCTTCAAATCTGCAGCAGGTCCTCCAGTCCAAAACTGCTGCTCCTGCTCTGGGAGGTGTTCGTAACTCGAATTTGCCTACTGCGCCCCTGGCGAGGCGTAGGGACGGCTGAAGCGGCTGGCTGGGTGCCACAGCTGAGCCAGGGCCTCTGCACGGAGGAAGGTGGAGCTGCCTGTCATTGTGTCACAGCAATCGGCAGAAGCAAGACAGGGGAATAAGCAGCTTCAGGAGCATGCTGTAGTAGTACAAGCCTTTCAGCTGTGTTCCCAGGGAGAGATGGGCAGGTTGCCTGCCGCACACTGACTGAAGTGGGGAAAAGTAAATCTTGTCCAGTTAAAGAAAAAGTGAGAGAAATACTTCTCGTCATTCATGAGCTGTGGGGCAGAGGGGTGTGCTGCTGGGCCAGTGTGCCCCCACAGCTGCCGTGCAGGGGGCTAGCATCAGCTGCTGGCTCAGCCAGAGGGATTGCTGTTGTTCAGTTTTCAAGGGGGTTGTCTGCCGTGCGGAAGGGTGACAGGTGCCTTTTGGGTCCTTTCCCCTTCGGCCTCCAAGAAATGTCGTGCATTAAGCCAGGTTTCTGACCACATGTCTCAAAGGAGTTTTAAATGGGGAGAAACAGGAGTATTAATTAGTGCCTCATTAAGTACTTGTAGTCAAGTATGATAATTTTCTTGAAAGGATAATGTATTAGATGAATAAAAATACTCTCCATTAAAAAATGAATACAAAGTCCTTTGAAACCACAAAGATTATTGTACATTTCTGAAAAATTAATGTGATTAAATCAAAATATATTTAATAAATTAAAAAGACCCTGTTAGGCTATTTAACTTGTTGATCTCTAATTAATTATTCTCAAATCTAGTGCTTCAGGACTTCAACCTTACCTGCAGGGAAAGGAAATAATTTTCCCCCCACTTCATTTTTTGGCTTATAATTATTAGGTTTGAGTTGTGGGTGTGGTGGTTTTCCTTTTTTTTTTTTTTTTTTTTTTTTACTTTTTGTTTTTCCTTTCTGATGTCTTTCTCAGAGACTGGCCACAACGAAAGATGAGACCTAGACAGGGTAGAGTGGTGATCAGAAATGACATGGAGATATCTTTGATGGGTTTGATTAATGTGATGTACCTGTGTGCTGATTTCTAGATTTGGAGCTGAGAAAAAATATTTTCAAGGATATTTCCTCCTGTCCCTTTTGTCTGTGACATGGTATAGGTTGTGTCTGCTAGGATCACATAGGCTTCCTTCAGTTACTTCATATGACTTCACGTAAGTGAAATTAATTTTTTCCACATGTAGTTTGCCCCTTAGATTAGTTCTGGATTGGGCATTTCTTTAACTCGCTACTGATCTGCTTCACATTCAACTACTTAATGAGAATTGCTCAGTATGTTGTGGAAGACAATAAAGTAAATGGTTGGAGCTGGAGACATAACCCAGATCCGTGGGTTTGCTGAAGTCACTGATGAAGTTCATGTATATTTTTAGGGAGGACATAACCAACGGTAAGGAAGTTCAGTGTAAAACAGAGCAGGTACAGGGTTTACAGCAGCCCATTTAAAAAAATTTGATTTTTTGGCATTAAGAATGAAGGCACTTCCCCACCAGTCTCATCACAAACTTTGCAAGTGTTTTATCCCCTCTTGCTTGGCATATTCCCTTGGTAGGGGTATCTACATGGCAGGTATCTGGTACTTCAGTTACCCCCCCCAAACAGTTGTTCCTCATAACAGCTCTGCAGTACAGATTCTAGCAGTCAGTTCTCAAGGTTTACTAGTATACTATTTTTTATGGTTTAGGTAGCTGAGAGCCATATGACCTTTTGAAAATATTATTAGAAGTTGTCCAGCAGACTAAAATATACTATCTGGGAGTTTGGGTACCATACCATGCTCTCTCAGGTGTCGTCTGAACTCTCAGGCTGTTTGATGATGATGACAACTGCCAGTTTTCTTTCATCATGAGACACATCTTTAAGTATTCTTCACGTCTAAGCATACAGCCTTTGCATCTGATTCTCTACCTTGTATTTCCCTTTCAGCTTTGCTGCTTTTGTCCTATTGCAGCTTTGCCAAATCTAGGCAATTGGGTGATAGCGGCTGCCTTCTGGCGATAGTAAGCTCGCTTTTCCCAGCAGAGCCATTACATACACTGTGCCCTGATCTTGTTCAGGCAGTGTGTGTGCAAGAAGGACATTTTCCTTGTTTTGGGGACACTTGCAGAGCCTGCAATGGATGGATAATTGCCTATTGAAGGTTTTGAGGCATTTGTCGTTTTGTACAGAAGATGGTGGTGGCCAGGGCTTCTTGGTGGAATGTGAAAATAGCCACAGTAGATAGCTCCAGAGTTCAAGGAGCCTGTCGTCTGTGTGGAGTGGTGCTCCCGGACATTTATGTGAGCTCTGTTGTTATTATACAAAGTGCCTCCCAAGATGAATGGTCTGTGCTGCCATAATGTTCCAATGTATGATTAATAGTCTTTTCTGGTCTCAAATGAGACCAAATCTATCCGTTGACTTACCTTGAAAATCCTCTTAGTGCAAATGATCTAATTTTCAAAACCACATTCTAAGGTTACAACTCCAGTGTAAGCACGCAGATGACTGCAGTTGTGCCTGCAGCATGGCTGCTGTAATGACACCCCCAGGTGTAGCCGTGTACATGTGTCTGTGCAAAATCCATTTTGCATGGTTCCCAGCGTGCCAGTTACCTTCCCTTATTGTTTGTGTGTGTTTTCCCCACCTCTCGCAGAGGACACAATCAGGCTATTTTATTTTAAATTGTGACATTGCAGCTATAAATCTGTAAAAATTGCAAGGGCGTGACAAAGAGTAGATCTGACTGATGGCGCTGTTAACTTTTTCTTACTATTTCCCTGGAATTCTAGCTGACATCGTCCCTTAATACAAATAGGTTATTTGCAAGGAGCACTGTTTAAGCTAGCAGATTATTGTGGCAATGTGTGAGACTAACCATACTGGAGAATAAAGAGCAGTGCAGCATTTAATGATGATAAAATAATTTCAGGTCATGTCTATTTTTCCTTTGTGTAGTTTTTCTTTTATTACTGGTGCTAAAATGGCTCTTGCAGCGCAAGTGAGAAAACCAGACTGAACCTCCTGTTTTTTTTGTTGGGCTCCCAGCTGGAAACCCCTCCCTCGATTTTCCATTGATAAAAGTGTCACAAAGGGAATCTAGACCAGAGGAACAGGCAGAAATAGAACAATATGAAGTCTTGGACTTGAATCACAAAAAGAGTTAACTAATGTAGATACAGTACCGGACGAGCTGCTGCTCCTTTCATGACCAGGTTCATTTAACTGTGGTCTTAACATTCGTGGCTGCCCTCAGAGCAAATCAGCTACTTATTGTCTTTTTACTGCGGAGGCTCTTTAAAAGGATATTGCAGAGCATTTTCTTCTCTTCCTTTCTACGGACTGCTTTATCTGACCTTCAAGAATTCAGAGTCTCAACAGGGGCCAAAAAACCTCACATACAAGAATGCTTTTATTGTTAATTTATAAAATACATCTTTCACTAATAAAATAAAGGTGTGACATTTATAGAGCTCTGATAAGGAACACAGCCCTAGAAAAGGCCCAGGTCTCCTACTGTTAAAATTAAGGGCAGCAGATTTCAAAGAGAGAAGAAGCAGGCTTGTCAGATGTGCAGGTTAACGCATACACTCAGGTGCTCCCATGATGCTTGAAAAACTTCCAGGAATATTTTGCAGGTATTGAGAAGTAACTTCATAGAAGACTTACTTCAGTTAGTGCTGCTTCGGGGTATTTGGAGGGGGAAGATTACTTGGACTTAATTCCATTAGGTGGTAAGTTTATACTTTTTCTATGACTGTCTTAGCATTGTATCACTAAAACTGCAGCTTCTCTGTTGCTGCTATGTTTGACGTCTGTGTCAGGGGGAGGAACTTACTGATGGTTACTACAGTGTCTGTGTGGTCACCTCCTCATTGTGCAGCGTAGTTATCTGCATGTGATGGTGGTAAGGAAGGGGCCTGGAAGCACCTGTGGATGACAACTGGTGCATCTTTCATCGTGCTGGGTGCTGCAGGGAACGCGATGGTCTGTAACCCGGAAAGCTCAATCCTGAGCAAGGCAATGATTTGCTTTCTGCAGCTGCAGTGGGAACAGCGGGTGCTGAGCACCCCACATCAGTGCACAGCACCCTGCTTGTTGCAGACGTTTTAGATCTCTGAGTTTTACTGTTGAAGCACTGTGGTTGTCCTCTTGGCTTACCTTCCCACACAAAAGAGTAAGTGCTCTTCTTCTCGTTCCCTCCTGTTCTCCTCCTCTCTTTTTTCCCCCTTTCCCTTTTCCTGTCTTTCTTAAACTTGACAAAATGCCACAGAGCTACACACCGAAGTCTGTTTCCTTGTTTGGACAGTTTATTGTGATGGGGTAACAAGAACACACACAACTGTTGGAAGTATGGGATGATGATATAGCAGGAATCTGTTACGTAAAGAGCAAGTAAGTGTGATGTGGTTGGCCTGTCCATATGCTATTGCAAGGATATAAAGGAAAATATGCAAAATAGTAAACAATCAAGAAGGAAAACTGGAAGTAGTATTTGGATTTAATGCATGTTTCAGATCTCTTCATCTGACCCCGTAAATCAGAGTTGTTGTATTTTGTGCTGTTTTTTCTCATTAAACTTTTATAGGGCCATCCTTCCTTTAAGCAAAAGAAGGAAATGCAAGAGGCAAAAATACTTTCAGCTGAAGAACAACGAGTAAGAATAAATCATGGTGTGCTACCTTAATAATGCTATTAAAAGGTTGCTTTCCAGTGAAACAGACTGAAACCTAGGAGGAGTAACTGATTGTATTAAATGATGTAATTTGTCTAGCATTTTGACTCTGCAGGAGTTTTTTCTTCTTGTCAGTATAGAGAGGTAAGAGTGGGTAAAGTTGGGTTCCTTATTGTTGCTGCTCTGCCCAGCGTGCTTTTTCCATGCAGAGGGATGCATGAACATGCTGTTTCCGTGCAGGGGGGTGGATTGACCTGCTATTTCCATGAAGAGGGATGGACTTTTCATGTCTGTGCCTTAGTCGTCATAATGAAAATGCATGAGAGGCAAAATGTGCCCTTGCCCAAGATACACACTCTGTGTATGAGTAAATATGACAACAGAGGCCATTTATTTTGATCACTATTTTGTATAATATGCAGTAACCACATGCAAATACCATGTACAGCAGAGGAAAATGCTAAAAGCCAATTCTTACTAGGTACTAAATGAGATACTAGTTGGTGAATGATTAAAAATAAAGCTACCCTGCGTTGTCCTTAAGAGACTCAGATTTGGAAAAGGCATGTTATCTGTAGTAGTGGGCAGAGCATCCACTGAATCAGAATGTTTTGGTTTCAGAAAGAGATGCCAGACATCGAAGGGAGGGGAGGTATTGCTTTTTAATGCTCTTGGTGCCAAAGAAGCAGTAAAAGGAAAGGGGTAATATTCTGAAGGTGGGTTTTTTCTGTTACATAAAAAATTAGACGTTTATCAGAAATTATGGCAATTTAGTTGTGTTACGCTTTGGACAATTGTAACACTAAAAGGATGGAAGCAGTATAAGCAGTAGCTACAATTATAGCTGCAGTTGCATTCAAGTAACAGAACATGGATTTCTCTTAGTAACATTCACTGTCTGCCTGAAAGGCAGCAGTATCTTAAAGTGGCAGGGGAGGAAGGTTGTGGTTTTTTTAATTTTATTGTCCACCTGCTTTTTTTGAGTAAGCTTGTGCGCGTGATTCATCCAAGAGGTCAAATCCAGCCTTTCCCTTGCACCCAAAACAGTTTAAAGGGTTCAAAAAAGAGACTAAGTATGCATTAAAAAAAAAAGTTTATCTATTAAAAAAAAAGTATCAGTATGACAGCAAAATGGAACTGTTGAGTTTGTATTCCTTGTAGCCCACCAAAGCTTACGGGTCACGCACAAATTATTCAAAGGGTAATTTCCCTTACATTTGTCATCAGGTTTCTTAGTATTGTGAGCCATTATTTGCTTCCTTTCAGTGATGTGTCAACAAACAGATTTCTTTTCTTTGTAGATGTGATTGAATTTTATTCATTAGAGAGATTACAACACATGAACAGTTGTGCCTTTAAAGTACTGGCATTTAAGCTGTTTATAAGGAATGTGTTTATGCTTTGGATAGAGATCACTTGGTGCTGGTGTTAGTCAAATTAGGGCTGAAGTCATGGAAACCTTGACTTTTTGCTCACTTCATGAATCCTGGCAATTTAGCGTGTATGGCAGGCACCTCACTCATTGCAGTTTCCAAATGTAAACATACGATGTTCTCAGGAACACCAGGACATAAAAAGATGTTGTTAATACTGATTTTGTCTCCTGTATCTTATAAATGAAAGATGTATGGCTGGTATAAATTGGCATATTCCCATCAAGTAAAGTTATGCCAAGAGAGGCTGAATGGGGATTTGTCCTCCTGACCACTATTTTTAAAGAAAATGCTGGAAGCTACTTGTGTAGTTGTCTTTCTTTGTGTGTTTCTTCTGTTCTGTATACCGTCTCTGCAGCAAAAGGTGCTCTTTAGTCATCCTTTTTTTTCTCCCCTCCCCCCAGGTGACCAAACACGCTTTTTCTGGCAGGTCTCACCTTCTTCCCAATCTCTAAACTGCTGTTATTTCAATTTTTCCCATTTTCCAATTTTGAATACGAAAGTAACTTCTCCCATCCCTGTGTTTCCAGTTACAGCAGCAGGATAGGATGGCTTTACTCCTGTCCTTTCCTGCCCTTCTGTACCCATCCCTCTGGATTCATACATCTGGAGATACTGCTTGAACTCAAGCTCAAGTTATGTCTTCATCTACACGATGCAAAAAGCCCAGCAAAATAGTATGGCTCTGTGAGTTAAGAAGTGTTAGTTACATTTCTGTAGTGCAGAGTGGGGGTGGAAATTTTGTGTAGGTCGTGCAAGGGTTTGCTGTGTGACTAGACAGACGCTTCGCAAATCCTGCTGCGCAGGCTCACAGCATAGTTCTCTCTGGACTTCCCAGTGGGTAACATTGTACCAAACTAGATGAGCCATTCCCATTCAAAATGTCAAATTTGTGTTGCTTAATTTCCAATGAGGATGTAATGTGATAGTAAAATTGTTCTGTAAAGGGTCCTACACTGTTTTACTGTCAGTTTGTGAGACTCAGACAGAAGGAGATGATCAAAAACACTCGATGCTCATTATTTATTAATTGAGTTCTGGCAGAGACTTGCTACATTCTGGCTTTTTGTTTGTTTCTTTGTTTACAAACAAAAAAAGAAAAGCACAGTTCACAAAAAACAGAAAGGGAAATTTGTTAACAAAGACTTCTGACAAGGAAGAAATGGCATTTGGGGGCGTTTGAGTGGAGGTCCCTTGGAGTACAGGGAGGTCAACTTGGCATTGCAGTGTCACCCTCTCTGAGTGTTGCTCCTGAAAGAGAATACTTTAGAGAACAGCAGACTGTGAACCTTTGATACATGCATGCTGTGTTACCAGAAAATATTTACCGTGGTAAGTTCTATGGTGGGGATATTTGAAGTGCTTTTACTTTGCTGCTCATGTGGATTTACTTCCTTAAAAAAAAATAAAATCGAACTAACAAGAAGCTCCAAGTGTTTCTTCGCTTTTCTGTATCTTTTCCTTGTTTCTGTACATAGTCAGGTAAAGAAGAGTACATTGAAATAACTGTGTCTTTCTTTACTAACTGTGTTTTCTTGACTTCAAAAGTCTCAAAGTTGCTTAGAGCTTAGTCTCTTGTTCTGCAGTGAACACTGTGAGGACAGACCCTTTCATAGATGCTGTGGCCTGAATGGAGTTGTGTTGAAGTCTGAGGTGTGAAGTTTAGCCTGATGAAGACTTGAGCTGCTGATTTCTAGCACCACCCCCAGCCCGCCGGGTATTTAAAATTAACCAAATATAGGTGATTTTTCACAGGAATAACTAAAAACACATCTGCAATCAGAGTAACCCTTTGCCAAATTTTCAGCCTTGCTCCAGAGCATGAAGTGATTTTTATATCTCAGTAAATTAGTAACAGCAGCAGCAGAAGTGCATTTAACATGGTCAGAGCTATGTATTTATTTGCCTACTCTCTTGCTCCAAAATGACAGATTTTTTTTTGCTGAAGCTTTCCCACAAAAGGGAGTCTGAGGCAGATGTTAACCATGGAAGATTTTAATTAAAATATTTGCCAGGGTTGTAAAAAACTAAACCCAAAGCTTTTGAGAGAGAGGGCTGAATAGTCTTAAGTATCTTGGTTGCTATGAGAATTACCTTCTTTGGGCTGCTGGTCTAAAGGTGTTGTCTTCAGGTCAAAGCAGCTGCAGCACTGTATACCCTGCCCTTGAGATGTGAATTTCTCTGCCTTTCAATTTCCTCTGCTGCTGTTCTGTGGAGTCGTAGAAAAAATTGGTCCAGGAGATTGTTCTTTTCAGGTCTCCTAGATCCTCATTGTTTCAGCTCTCTTTTCCTTGTCTGCTTCTTTGACTTCACAAATGTTTCTTTCCTCCCTTTGGATTAGAGACCGAACTTAAAAAGGCAAAATATGCAGCAAGGCCTTTTGGGCTTCATCATGCTCTGGCCCTGTCCTCATCAGTTGAGCCCCAGGGGTTCTTCAGCATTGTCCTTCCTCAAAAAACAAGAAGCCATTGGCAGCTGCTGGTGTTCCTGCTGCTTTGCTCTGCTTTTACCCCACCAGTGCTTTTTGGACAATTGTGGAAGTAGCAATACCCAGTGGGGGTTTGTTTGCAGTTCCACTTGACAGACTAAATGGCTACGGTAGCTTTTCTTGGACCACATCAAAAACAGTGAGCCTCCTGCTTTCCACCTTGTGAGTCAAGGTCTTGCCTCTGGTTGTCTCTAGGCCACCCCGTACTTCTGGTCAAAACCGATGCGCTCAGCTCTCCGGGAGCTCCAGCATGGGGATGGGGAAGGAATGGCAGTACATCCCAGCCAGGCCTCACGGTTGGGGCAGCCAGGACCTGGGAGGTGTCATGGGATGCACCTGTGTCTGCACACCACCTCGTTGATTTTGGCAGCATAACCAGTCGGGATACAGAAAACGTTTGCTCATCTGGGGCTCCTGAAGAGAAAAAGCAGGGCTTCTGTTTCAGGCTCTGGCTTACAGCATCTGTAGGAAGGTCGTCAGGGCAGGACTATGGAAAGCACTTGTAGACATGCAAGATCCCAGCTTTCCCTGGCCGTGAGCTGGCTCCCTGAAGCACTGCTGAAAATCCCCCTCGCCTTTCCTCTGTGCTCATTCTTCTCCAGTTGAAGCTGAGAGTAATATTTGCATACCTCACTGGTTGTTGAGGCTAAATTAATATTTGTAGAGCACACTGTGTTCCCCATATTGAAAGGACTACACGAACACTGCTGTTTCTAGGCAGTTACATCCTATTCTTGAACGTTGTAAATGTACTTAACCAGGACAGACAAGAGTCATTGCATTTGTTTAGAAAAACCCTGTTAGGCCCTTGGTATATGCGTGAATACATTTTTTTTTACATAGGTGTTGTGTTTATAGTAAAGTGGAAGCTCTCTTTTCTTGAAAGAGTCCTGTTTCAAAGGTTGGGTTTTGTGTTCTTTTGCCATTTGTTATTCTGATTGCCACTGCATTGCATACTGGGGGGGAGTAAATGTAGTATTTTCAGGGTCTTTCCCTGCTTATAGAAGCCTTCCAGTGAATGCATAAATCCTCTAGCAATGCTTTTTCTTAAGCTGAGAACATAAATAGAGTAGATAATTGTCTGGTAAAGCTGATTGGTATTCCTTAAATCTTGATCTCATCCCTTGCTCATTCACACATCATCTGCACAGAAGGTATTTCTGCTGTCTTCTGAACTCTGTTTCACACAGTTCAGTGAGATGTTAAAAAAGAATAATTTTATAAATCTTTGCAAAACCAAATTAGAGCATTAAATCTGAAAAAATAATTAGTTCAAGCTATCAAACGTTCTTCTGCTCATAGATTGTCAAAATTCTCCTAAAGTGTGAAAGAGGGTGATTTCTCCAAAGGTCCTGCTCACAGAGCATCTTCTGGAGATGACGGCATCAGGAAAAGTAGAACCAGCTGTAGCATCAGTGCCTTTGCACAGTTAGTGTCGCGGCCTGGAGCAACACGTTCTCCTGCAGGAAAACCTGGGCTTGTAGCTCTTAATGGCCGAGATTCTGCTTGTCGAGTCATGCTGCTGTAAATCTTGAGCAGCTCCATTGAAACGGAGGGAATTACTCCAGATTTATGCCAGTTTCAATGAAAAGAGGCTTTCTGCTGAATGGATCCAGGCAGCCACTCGCCAGGTGGAAGGGAAAGAAGTGACTCAGCGTTCGGCAGTTGTTGCTGATAGCTGGCTTTTGCCAAGCGCATAGTCACAGATTTTCTTTTTTTTTTTTTTTCCTTCTTCTTCTCCCTCATCCTCCCTTTTTCTTTTTTTTACCATGGGTGAGTGGCTGCTTTGTGCACCATGCAGAAAAGAGGACTTAATTTCTGATGGCAGAAGGGATGCAGGGGTGCGTGAACAAGCCTGAATCCTTGTTGTAAGCAAGGAGCTTGCGGAGGGGCAGACCACTCTAGCTAGGAGCAATTGGCCCTTCGTTTCAGAGCGTGCAGTATTGACTGCGTCTTCTTACCCCTGGGAGACGAATATGTGTAAGACGGAGTTAGCTGTGTAGCTGGCTTCATATTTCTGTCTGCGTGGTAATAACCTGGCTAAGGCCAGTGACAGCAGCTCCTCCCATGAGTGCACACAAGGGAGCAAAGCGTGCAGCAGAGCAGAGTGAGGTGCAGCCAGGTGCTGCCTGAGCAGCTTCTTGCTTTCCCCGCCACCCTGCTCTGCCTCCCCAGCAAGCTCACCTTCTCTGAGCCAGCAGCAGTGGTCATTATCTGCACCCAAAAAAAGGCGAAGGAAGGAGGAGAAAAACCCTGTAGCTAGATTCGAGGGCCATGTGCTGGTTGAGTAAATAGTGGCGTTTATTTTGGACTACCCAACAAGGGGACTCCAAGTTTAGAAATGGTGTTAAATTTGCAATGAAAAACGTGATTTAAAAACTCTAAATGGGGAAGACAATAGCTTACTGTAGATCTTTCAAAAACATGGGCTGATGAACTGAAGCTCCCTGAATGTTTCAGCCCATCTGTCTTGTTAGTTTCTGCGTCTTAATCACGGATTTCATGAAGTGTCTAATTTTCTTTTTTTAGCTTTCTGTCTTCCTCTTGTACAAAAGTTAAGGCAGGGAAATCATCTGAGCTGGGTTTACTTTTGCATCTGAAAGAAAAGCAGTCTATAAAAAGAAGTGAGTGGTGTGTGCGCTGGGAAACCAAGTTTGTCTGCTTTGGTTTTGGGGGGCAAGATTTTCCCACCCTCACTTCTGCGGCTGTAGTGGTTATCGGGACAGCTAGGGAGTGCAAGTATAGGCGCATAACCAGTAGCTGACAGTGTTTTTAATTGTCTGACTTTGGTCCATGGTTGTCTAAGCAGCATGGACTGGCTCTGCTGAAGTCATCAGCAAAATTCCCTTGCTGTCCATCCTGCTGCTGCCACTGTTCCTGGCAGCTGTTGAGATGTACTGGCAACTCCCTGCTCCCTCTGGCACCTCGGGAAGTCTGCAACAGCTCTTCCGAACCAGAGAACTACTTCCTATTCATATCTGTGGGGGAAAAAGCACAAACCAACCGATGGAAATGTCCCCCCAAAAGTCAGAGCATGTTAATGACCCCTCAGGAGGGTTGTGCATCTCCCGGTTCTTCCTGTGTTAGTCCATCACGCAGCGCTCACTCAGTTTTTAGCAACAGTGGAAATTTTTACTAACATCCCCCCCAGCACAGATAAGGCCATGTATATTTGCAGTGTGTACTATGCAGAAGACACTGATTGACATTAATTAGGAGTGGGTGGTGTGAAAGTGTAAAAATAAAATTCATTTCTGTCAGGTTTACTATTAGAAGTGAAGCACGTGGTGTGACACTGAGTGCACATGTGCGTGTGTGTGGAGTGGAAGGCCTCTGTTCAGCATTTAGAACAACAGTGGGAACGAAGCAGTGCAGGTTTAAATGTCTATAAAAGTCTGGGATTGCAACCTTTTTCTTGTGAGCTGCTCAGTCAAATGTGCTTCAAAATTATTTCTTTTCAGTTCTGAGTTCAAAATGCCATGTTAAAAATCATACCATGCCGCAACTTGTGTCAGTTTAACTGCCCCTGCCTGCTTTGTGCTGTTACAGGAATTGTTTTGAGAAGTGATCAGGAGTGACAATGTTTTCGGCAAATTTTAGCAGGAGGAGCATTTTGAAATTAAATGGACCACCATTTAGCAAGCTGGTATTGCTCCAGTGGATGATACTTATTAATTCCTTCTCTGTGTGTATACTGAGGATAAGAAGCAATAAATAAATTGTACTGTGTTAGTGGTTTGTGAAGTGTGTTGTTGGATGTGGCTGCCTTTCTCTTATGAAATAAATGGACAATCATCTGTGCCACTTTAAATACATATTCTTTGGATCTTAACTGCATTATGGTATCTGAGCTCTAGGACTATTGCCTGTGACATTTCTTCAGTATCAGTGTTTTATGTGGGTGATACTGCCAGAGGGTTATCTATGGAGCTTTTAATAGCTGTTTGTCTGCTCTACCTGACTGTTTATATTTATTCTTTATGTAAGAAAGTTCAAAACGTGGGCACCTTCTCAGCCTAATTCACTGGTTGCTGAACTGAGTGTCACTGACTGAAGACCTCTTCCCCATCGGTTGAGGCCTTTCCATGCCAAAATGCAATTTTGTGTTCAGTCTTCATTGATTATAGTTGAAGGACTGATCTCTTTCTGTAACACCTCTGAAATTACGTGTGTTACCCTAATTTGTGCTTTTTTAAGTGAGCTCTTTTTAAGTGGACCCCTTTTTGTTATTGCCCAGTGATTTGATGGAAATGAGTTGTTAGTCTCTTCATTTCCTAGCAGAATCTCTCTCCGCTGACAAACTGAACATTTGCCAGGGGAGAGGTTGGGAGTGACACCTCAGCTCTCCTCTCCAAGCCTGCAAGGTGCTGGTAGTACATGCTGCAGGCACTGTGAGCTGTGGCTGCTTGTGCTGTGCCTGTGATCGAGATAGAGAGCTGTTACTTTGTCCTTCTGGTTAAGTATCCTTTTCTAGTACATTACTTAAAGTAGATTTAATGTAATGGATATTAAATTAAGGGATTCTCCTCCTCCTAGAAGGAAAACACCAAAGCTGACACACTGGTTTGCACTGGACTCACTGACATTGGTAGTGTTGCCTTAACGTCGTAATATGTCAGAAATGGCTCCAAAAAAAACCCCAAAACAAACCTCCCAAAATGTACTGTCTTGCTGATGCTGATCCTTCCCCTTACAGGCTGATATTTTTGGGTGATGTGTCCAGTGTTGCTGAGAAAGAGCACGTGGCTTCAGCTGCGAGAGGTTGCTGACCATGGGAACGTGGAGCTAAGGGTAGTGCTGGCAGCTATTTTCCAGCCAGCTTTGGTGTCAAATGTACAGAGTGCATGTGATAAAGCACTTCACGTACTGCATCACGGGGACGGGAATTCAGAGGTTTCTCCAAATGCGTACCAAAGGCCCCTCTTCATTAACTTAACTGCACATGGCTTGTGTAGGGGTGCGTAGGCTTGTGGACAAGATGCTATGCTGTCCTTGGGTGAGCCGTTGGCATGCCTGATCTGTGGCAGCTTGATTGATGTGGATGGGGAAAATGTTTGAATTAACTGCCGGAGTGTAAAAAGCAGTTCACAGGTACGCAAACACTGAGGTTTCCCCTGCATGGGCAAAGATGCTGTAGTTTAGTTAAGGAAACCACAGGGAAGTTGATTTCTGGGTTTTGGTTTTGTTTTATTTGTTACTATAACAGTTTGCTTGTGTTTGAAAGGGTTAAGTAGAGACAAGTTCATGGTTGAAGCTGCAGTGGTGTGCACAGAATGCATGGCATATCTGGTGTCAAGGAAGTCACTTGTAATCACATATGTATAGATAAAAATATACTAAGTTTTAAGCAGCATTTTTTTTCCTGGCTATAATTGCAATGTTACTACCAGTTAATCACAATTGAGTTTCGTGACTCTGTTTTCTTAGTGTAAACCTCAATTCAGTGAATTGAATAAAGATATGTGAACTGTGAGGAAAAAAGAAAGAGGAAAAAAAAGCAGGGGCGGGTGGCAGAAGTCATACTCAAACTATTTCTGTGTTTAAGGCTCAGTCAGCTAGTGTTCTTGGGAGAGTTATTCAGGGCTTAAAGGGTTCAGTGCATATTCAGTGTCTTCTAGAATGAGATCTTTAGCGACTGAAGAACCTTGTGGCCTATTGGAACTATGTATCTGTAAATATACCTATATATGGATACGTTCCTTCTCGGGGACTGTAACCACTGAACCACCACCAGTATAGTGCAGGGTTTTCCCACCAGTAATATAAAACATACAAATCCCAGGTCTTGATCTTCATACACATAAAGAAGGCCACTTTACACTCTTGAAGCAAGTAAAAAGATCTTGAACCAGGTATAAATTGTCTAATTAATTTAACTTTCTTGCCCTTTTGACACTGATTAATGTATTAGGCTGTCTAAACATAAACCACACAAGTAAAATGTGTGTGGGAAAACACTGTGTAGGTACATATCCTTCAATGATTGGGTAGCTATTGTAAGCTTGAATTAATTAGTTGGGCTGACATGTGCAATCCGTGCAGTTTTGTGGGGGCTGGACAGTTTGTGGGTAAGCAGGAGGGAAATCCTTCAAGTGATGTGTCACTGTAGGACATTCTCATACTAAAATTTTTTGGGGGGGGAGGTGAAAAGTACTATTAGAAAATCTGCTTGTGATCCTCCATGCTATGAACATCTTTTAAAACCAGAGCCTATGTTTCATATGGTTCTTCAGTTGTCATCAAGTTTTTTGGTTCCCCGTTATAAAACAGAGCATTAAATTATTTTTAACACAATGTATAGAGGCAGGGCTTGAAATAGTTTGTAATCAGCTAGACCGAGTCATGAGTTCATTGGTAGGTGCTTTCCTGTTAGTGTTTATAGAAGAAAATAGTGTTTGCGCAGTTCAGATGCTTTTCACGTCAGCACTGATCACATTTGTTTGCAGCCTAAGAAAACAGAACGTCAAATTTCACCTCAAAATTATTTTAACAAAACTTTTTAATAATCACTGATTGTATTTCAGAAACATGGTGGTACTGAAAATGCTACCATAACTGTAGCCATAAAGTTAGAATAGAGCTGCTATTGTTTTTGGAGGGTGTCTAAAACAGTGATTTTTCAAGTGGAAATGCTGGCAGAATTTCATTGTGTCTGTTAAATTCAAAGTTTCTTGCTTCCTTCTTCCATTCCCTCCAGTTTTAGTTATTTGTTCGGTGAAGAGCGGTGAACAGCAATGCAGGTTTCGCTTTCCAGGGACCATCTAGGCAGTCTGCCTGTGGCACGTCAGCTGAGCATCTCAGGCTTCCCTGTGTCTGTTCCCACAGTGCTCCCCTCTGATGGGGAAGCTGTGGTGCCTCCACTGCTCAGATGCCCCATCAAGCCCGGAGGTAGGCTCATGCCCCTGCCTGAAGGGTGGCACGGCGGGGAGCTGAGTCTGTGTCTCCCAAGTCCCACCCTAAGGCTCTCCGCGCTGCATCATCCTTCCTCTGTTCTGCAGTTTAAAGACCTGGGATGGGTTTAATACTGAGTGATGGTCGTAATTTGCTCTTCGATGCCATTGACTTACATGAGTGAAACCCGTTCCATTGTGAGAGGGTGCTGTGGAGTTGCCGGCACAACTTGTCTGGGAAGCTTTCTTTGCTGGAGAGTGTTAAAGCAAAGATTATGTTTCCCCTTTGCTGGGGTGTTTTTTTGCTGTGTGCATCAGTGATGCTTTGGTGGGTGTGTTGCTTTTTTCAGGCTGGGATTCAGAACTGTGCTTTTCATTTTTTGCTTGCACTTAAATAGTAAACTGATGTTTTGTAACACCAGTGCTTTCAAATCCTGTGATCGCTGAAGTAGCCAAATGATTATTTATTGGGAGTAGAGGTTTTTCATTGTATAATCTTTGTACTAAATCAGAAGGAATAGTGCTTCAGGAATTTTTTTTAATAGAAAAAAATGATAATAATTTGACATTCCACGGCACACATAAATTGTTGAAAGTCAAAAGACCATTTGCTTCAAGGCTGCGCATAATGATCTCATTTGTTATTATGTGGTCTGCACAGGCTATTCTCAAGATGTGTAGGATTTCTTCCTCTCTAATGTTTCTGCATCATTGTAATAGATCTGAATACTCCATAGATATTTGGCCATCTGGTTCTCTTAATTCCGCTGAATTTACCAGAAGAAAAAGTAACGTATTATGCCTTTCTAAATATAGTTCTTTTTCCATGATTGAAAATTGAATCACTTATTCTGTGGAAGACTGATATTCTGTAGTTTTTCCTTTGTTGCAATTCGAATATTGTTATGAAAAGTAAACCCTTGATTTCTTGGTAGAAGTGTTGTGGGTTTTTTTTAATTTCTCTTCTTTTGTTGTCATTTTGGGATCCAGATGTTCTCCAGCTCTATAAACCAAGTAAATGTATTAGTGACCTCTTTTATTCTCAAGATAATAGTAATAATAAAGATTTTTAAATGCCTTAGAAGGAAAGGAAGGCAGTGTAAAAAGAAAACTAGCCTGCTGGGAGGAATAACTTAAAACAGAAATTTGAGGCCCTTCCGTAATAAATCCCAAACCTAATAATACTCTTTGTGATTGGCATTTGAGCTTGAAATTAGATTTCTAGTTTGGAGCCTTCCACTGGCACGATGTCTTGTAAGAGGGTCAGGCATGTGTTTCGGGGTTAGTATGAGTGGTTTCAGAGTTGCAGGTGTGCTTGAAGCGGTTCAGACTTTGCTATGAATCCATGCAGCAATTTCACCGAGTGAATACAAATGCAACAATCTCCTCAGTGCCACTAGGAAAGAGAGTGGTATTAGTAACAACAAGAAGAGGGACCAGCACTTGATGCGATGACGGTTTCTGTTTGCCAGCCAAGTAAATGTGTCAGGAGGTCACTGAGGAGTATCTATGGCAACCGAGGGACGGAGGATGGCTCTGCTGGGCCAGTGTTGCTTGCTGGGCAGAACCCCAGGCAGTGAACTGTGGTATGACCTGATTAGGACTAAGCTACTAACTGAAATTGATAGTATTTATCAGCCACAGTCTTTAAAAATCAGCGGAAAGCAGGGGAAAAAAAAAAAAAAAGGACCAAGGAGGTTTGTCTGATATCTTTCCAGTTAATAAAAAAGAAAATACAATTCAGTACACACTAAAACATGGCAAGTCTGATCTCTGGAGAGAGAAAAGATATTTCTCATTTCTGCTAGGGATGTTTTTACTCTGTGTTGTCTTAATTTTTCTTTAAAATTATTATTTTAAAGAAGTCAGGCTGGTCAGGAATCTTACAGACCAACCCCAGACTTGCCATGGGACTGACTAGCCATAAATTTTGTGAAGTGACATTTCTTCTGTAGTTACTAAAAAGAAAAAACAATGTAAAAGCACTGTCTTTCAAACTTCTGATGGAAAAGCCAGTGGCTTAAATATCATTGAAATCCAGTCTGCTGGGTGGGTTAACTGAATTTCCAGTATAACACTATTAAAGCAACCGTCTTAGATAATAAATGGCAATATGTTGTATGACTCACTTGAGGGGTCATTATTTTTGTTTGGCCTGAAAACCGATGTTTGCTGGCTGCAGTGGGGAAGGTGTCAGCCAGTGCTGCATGTGCGATCTAAGTGGCATAGCAGAAGAGCGAAGGCAAGTTTCCTTGGTGACCACTCTGGATGCAGGTTGGGGAGAGGAGATGAACTGCCAACTGTTTCTTTGGCCTGTAACCCAGAGTATTAAAATCTGCTATGAAAGTACTGTATGTTCCTTTCTGTTCACCACCTTCCACTGTGTACTGCGATGTGGAACCCCAAAAAGTGATCCGGCACCGTGATACTTCAGGGTTCAAAGGCTTATGGCATTACACTGCATTATTGAGGGGATTAATAATCTCCTGGACACATCGTAATTTGATTTGTAGTAATGAACACGCATGTAAATAACGTGGTAAAAATCTGCAGTTTGCCAGAGTATCTGGAGGCATGCTACCCTCTTTATTACCTAAGGTTTTGCCTGTGAAGCACCTCTTACTGCTCAGATGGTCTCCTCTAGCATGACTGCGTGCTCTGATCCTTAGTTTGCTCAGAGCCCAGCCTCAGACCGGCAGCCTTGTGAGCACTGAATGTTCATCTCAAACCCTCATTTTGATTTTTCATGTTCCTATGTTTTGTCAGGTGCCAGCCAGTGCTGCAGTCCCGTGGGTCGCGCATGGAGGAGCCTGGGGTCACCGTGAGCTCCTTGGGGCGCTGGCTGCTGCAGGGCCAGCACCTTCAACTGCAGGGGAGCCGGGAGGGGTATGTCGTGTTGCTCTCGAGATGCTTCCTCTGCATAAGCGTGTAGCAACACGAATAGGTCTTCTGTATCTCTGCCAAGCAGAATGTTACTACAGCGCACTGTCGTTTGGTGGGAATAAAGAGAGATAAAAGGTGAAAACGTTTGGAGGACCACAGAACTGTTGACTCTCTCAGACCCCTACAAAAGTAAATGATTGACCAAGCCTACAGCTGGTTCAGTAGGGATGTGCAGCTCAAGCTGTAAATTTCTACTGAGATAAAATCTGGTTATTGTTTAATGAAGTCAAGGCTTTAAATTGCAAATAATTCGGAAGGTTTTTCTTCCACAAGATTGTGGGGCATTTTTTGTTTTGTTTCCTGTCTTCTGATGTCAGTATCTAAAAGTTTACTGTGTTACGTCCGAGTGACAGAGAACATGGTTTGTTCTGGCATGAGGAGAACAGCCAGGCAGTGTTTCTCCAGGTTCAGAAAGCCCGGAGGGAGGAAAGAAGTAAGTCAAACTGGCTGCTGCAAAACGTTGCTGGAAAATTACTTCATAAAGCCTTTCCCAAGTGACCATGATCCCAAAAAGCTTTTCTGTGCTACTGAATTTACTGTGCTAAGATTGTGTGTGCTGGGACTGTTCATTCTAGCAGAGCTGGGACGGAGTGCTTGTCTGTGACTGTTAGATGACCTTGTTCATACAGTCAAGTCCAAGTAGCTTTATAAACCTGTCAGGACATCATTGTATTATGATATGATACTGTCTGTAGCGGGAAAGGAGCTGAAGTTCACCTTACTGAAAACATCTCCTGTCTGGGAGATGATGAGTGTGAAATAATTTCTGCTTGATGGTTGTAGTGCTGTTTGCATCCATACTTTAGATGTCTGTGAAACGTGTTACAATGGTAATTCTTAAAAAACCCAACAAATTCTGTTCCTCGTAGTACACAGAAACAGCCCTAGAATTTTCCTTGTTATCTGTTTTTGGATCCTGTTTTGTTGGCAGTATGGTACAAGCTATAGCTGGCATCCACATCATACAGTGCTAGGCTTTGTGTAAAAATACACAAGAGTGAATGTGGGCCAGGCTGTAGCCTCTGCAGTTGCTCTATTTGTAGTACAGCTCCTTCATCTTTTGTATGTGATATTTGGACAGATTTTAACAAACCTGGCTTAGGGTCTGATGTAGCAACCAGTATCATATCAAAGCACTTCGTATATGATGAAAGGACCATGCTTATACAGCACGTTATGTATAGCTAGCTAGCTATTTGGTTTGACTGACATAAGGAAAATGTATTTTGGAAAGTATTTAAAAAATCTACAGATTTTTATTCTGTGTCAAAACTCTGGATTTGGTGCAGAGGATCTACCCTTAGTAATGAGATGAAGTTCTTTAGGGAAGACAGATGAAGTATTTCAGCAGATGAGATATCATGGGTGAAACACATAGTGTCACCAGCCCCATCTCCTGCTAAATTAGACAAAAATGTTTTAAGAAATAACCTGGGTTTACTCATACCTAAGCACTTGACTTGAAATATTAGGGAAAATAAAAGTGGATTTTCTCCCTTCTAAATGTAAAAGAGCCATTGGAAATGTTTTTAAACAGGCAAACTACAGATTCAAAAATATGTATAGCTAATTTGTCACAAACAAGGCATTCTTATTTCCCCCCACTCCTTTGCTTCAGAGACACTGTTAACTAGTTTGTTTTATGAGACTGTAATACATGCAGACATTAAACAGAGAACAGTAGAAAGTAGTGGACTAATGGCAGTGATGGCAGAAACACCACTTAGCTTCTTATTAAATAAAAACTGGTTTGCTTCCAAATTCTTAAGTTGCTGTAGTTATTTAATCTAGTTTGCCCAACCTCTCTTTTTAAGACATTTGTTCCGCTCAAAGATGCAAAGAATTTTTTTTTGCCAGAACACTTTGTTGGTTTAGATAATAACCCTTTTTCCATCATTTTTGTTCAACACATGAGATAAAACAGTTTCAGATTGAGGCTTGGCCCTCATTAATTGGAGTTTCAGGAAGCAGAAAAAGGGAGTGCTAACAGAGTGCCTTCAAATAAATCACGATTAATTGCATGTAGAAATACTCTGACTTCATTTGAATATGCTTAACAAGCCTTTACTGACTACCACCAGTTTCTGCTGTTCGAGAGTAAAACTGAGAGTACGTAGCATCAATACCTATTTGAATATACGCCTCGTCCTGCTTTCGCTGCTAGAAAGCACAAGCAATAGTTCTGCTGCAGTCTGCTGTTGGCAGCGAGAAAGATCTGTCAATGAGAGCAGACTGGATCCTGAAACTGGTCATCTTGTGTGTACAGTGTGGGTATAGCTCTTCTTCCCCAGCAACAGTGAGCATCGAAGCCTTTTTTGAAAGAGGATTCTGCTTTGTTCACCTTCATTTCCCTACTGAGTGCCTTTTTCCATGCTCTCAAAAAAAAAAAAGGAGGCCTTTTCCAGTCCCCTACCCATTGCACCAAAGGCTTTCACAGCGTTATTTGGGCATATTTGAGTTTTTCATTGCTATTACAGCAGCCTGCATGATATGGCTTTCTGCGCTGTTGAACGCGTTTGTAGTATTTCTGTCTGTGCCCTGTCACACTTGGGATTTTGGGGGTCTAGACGTTTTGCAAGGCAAATTCTTTCTTGCTTATGGCTGCCAGTGTGCAGTTCTTTCTCCAGGGTCCTTTTCCTCCAAAAGTCACTCTTGCTATATCGGCAAGTGGAAGGTGCTCATTTTAAGGGTGGAGGACAATAGAGTGTGAAAAGAGTAATATTCATGGCCTAAGCTGCTGTCACTGAGGTAATGTAACACACTTGCTGCGTCAGCCATTGGTTAAGCTATTGCACCGCTTTACTGCTCGTCATCTTCATCAGTGCGTTCAGCGTTTGGTGATGAAGGTTAACTTGGGAGAGGAGATTCGAATTTGTTGAGATGCACAAGGGTGCAACCCTCGTTAAAAAGGGGGAGCCAGAGGAGCCCATCGTCCCGGCCTCAATAGAAAATGCGTCCCCAGAGGAGAGTTCCTTTGGCTTTGGTGTGATACATACCAACTTTCTTTAACCAAGGTCTGTGGTTAAGTCAGAAAGGACAGCTGTCTTCTACAGCTTTGTCATACTTCACAACTAAGGAAGGAGAAAAGCTTTCCTCTTAACAGCTCGATTTAGCCAAGATCCAAGAAGCCCTGAATTCTCTGTTGTGTAGCTGCTGCCAACTTGCAGTGTCATTTGGGGGCATTATGCTTAATCGCTCTGTGCCTCTTTTCCTCTTCTTCTTACACTGTGGGCTTTAAATCTCCTCCCTTTCTACATGGGAAGGCTTCTTGCAGGAGTCAGCTGGGTGGCATTTTTCATCCTCCATTCTGAGCAACGCAGCCTGAAGATCTGCTAGTTCTATGCTGATGAAGGTGCCTTCTTTCTGAAGTCATATAATAGAGAGGTGCTGTGAGCCCGATGCTTAGCTGGATGAGACGGGGTGTCAAGCCATCTGTCCCACAAACTGATTCCGGTTAGCTTTTATAAATTTGATCTGTGCCTTTGATGATATTTTTCATGTCCTGCCTTTTAGAGGAAGTAAAGGCAAAGGCGATGCTTTAATCTGTTATCAGCTCCATAGATTCCTGTTAGGGGTTTTTGAGTTTCTGGTGTTAGTAAAAAAAAAAAAAGGGGGGGGGGGCTGTTTTTAAAAGCAGATTATCAGCAGGGAGAAGGAGTGACAGGACAGTAACCACTGTCTGGAAGAGAAATGGAAAAGCCAAGTAACATGGGAAGGAGCAACAGGTTGAGGGTTGGGCTGGAAAGATGCATACAGGAGGTGGGAGTTAGAGCATCAGTAAAGTGTGTATGGGATAGCTGAAAATGTAGAATAGGAAAGAGTGAGAGAGGAGAGAGTAGAAAGCACATGTATCGAAAGGTGCTGGCAGTGGATTTGAGGAACAGGTGACTCCTTGGTTGTACATAATACTTTACCAGTGTAAAAGGCTGGAGTTTATTCTTGTTGATGGGCAAGTAAGAGTTCAAGCTTTTATATCTTACCTCTCTGGAAACAGAGTGGCTGCAGAGTGAAGAGATCTGCCACAGCAGACATAAACCAGTTGTTGAGAAGGTCTCGTCTTCTGTCCTTCTTATGCAGTCGAGAGAGTTGTAAAGCAATGAGAACGTTCAAAGATGTACACAATTCCTATCCTAACCCTTGTCCCACCCCATCCTTTTGAGTTTTCTTAGCCTTAGCTAGCTAATGCTCCAGCAGCAAAATACAAATACTATCATCCTTGCTCCTAGGAAAAGTGATGGTATTTTTAAGTGTGTTTTCAAGGAATCCAGTGGTGAGGTGCTTCATGGTAAAGGTTTAATTTTTAGTTTGGTTGTTTAGATTTCCGTTTTATTCTTCCTCCTCCTCTTCAGTTGTGCTTCTGCAGATTGTCTTTCAGATAACACAGAAGAAATAATGTCCAGTTCTTTTGCTCTTTCCTTCTTTTTTCTTAAATTAACAAACTGGCTTACTAGAAACACATTTTGAGAGGAAAACTTTCTTGGAATTTTTGTGATATCTGAGACTAAAGTATCTCACTAGCAATGAGGAAATAGCTTTATTTTTCATAACTGTATTGTACTACTTATTGTGCCATACATACATCTCCTTCCAACCTTTCTCATCTAGCAACTTTTCATGAAATGCAGCTTAATTTAATATTAGTTGCAAGTTTTTGCATTGTTATTCTAGTCTTAGTTCTTCCCAAAAGAAAGGCAAATTACAGAAACAACCTGTGTGAGATACAAACTCCTAGATGATGATATCAATTTGCTTTTCATGGTTAGGCACAATAAATTACTTTTCATTGCAGGTGAAATTTGCTGCACTGACATGTTTCCTCCTCCACAGAACACAGTTGGGTTCTGAGACAGGGATAAAGAGGTAGCAGTCATGAAACTGAAGCAGCTTTAACTTTTTATTTAACTTCGTTTTCATCTGCTTGATAAGCTACATGGTAAGCTGTATGGACAGGTTATTTTCCTATTGTATTTTAATTTCCTGTTACCTGTGAGGAATTTGCATTTAACTTTGTGATGAACTTCCCCACTTCCCCAGGGAGCATAATATTATAGTCCAAAAAAAAAAAAAAGCACCCTGAATTCTACAGGCCTTTCTTTTTCAAAATTCCTCATATGAAAAAACAGAAGGTACCTAGAAGAGCCTTTCTGCATAGGGAATGAGGAAAGAAACCTCTTGAGCCGTCTACATTTTTGACAAAGCAGATTTTATTTTTTATGGCCTGATTCAGTATTAGATTATTGCAGTCTCATTCCATCTTAATTTCATCAATCAGTGGAGTTATTTCAGCATAAACCTGGCACAGGGGATGGCAGAGTTAGCCTCTCTGCGTGTAATTATTCTCTAGTCTACAAGAGTAAAACTTACCTTCTGGAGGACAGCAGCACTGCCCTATTAAATCTGCTGCAAATGTGATCTAAGGCATTGAACACTGAAATTTAAGTACTTTAAACAAAACTTTGAAAGTAATTTTTTGTTACTGTGAATACACCAAGGATTTATTGCAAGAAAAAGGGACTAATGCCCTTGCTCTGTAATGAGCCCCACAGAGGCAAACCTTGCCTCACTATTTACTCCAAAAGCAGTGAGTTTGCCTGCCTCTTGGTGAGAGGTATACAGGAGTGGGCCCTACCAGAAAAACACAGTTATTATTAACTACCTTGCCCTAACCTGAAATAAAAAAAACTCTTCTCTGAGGTGAGTTCATTGCTGTCTGTTCTCTGATGCCATGCTTTTACTGGCTTCTTGTGTTTAAGATGACCACTCTGTGTCTGTTTTTATAAGGAGAAGATGGAGTGATAGGCAGTTAAGTATCCAGTGTGTGTATCTTACAGTGGAAGACAGAGAAGGTTGCCTGTCCTTCAGGTTATGGAGTTACACCCTGCAAAATCAAGTGGTTTAAAATTCAGCATTTTAAATGGCCAAATCAGTTCTTGCCCTTAGAGGATTTCAGGACATGCAGCTGCAGTGTAGGTATTTGTAAGATTGAACGTTTAATTTATGCTTTAGAAACCTCATATAATTTCCATGCTGGTGCTACAGTCTTGCCTGCATTTCACAACTGTATCTGTTAAGGTCAGAGCTATCAAATCTGCTTAGTCCTGGCCTGATTTCCAGAGCAGGCAAGTTGCCTGCAACCCTCCACTTCACTTTAATGGGCCTCTGGGTGCACACAGCACTACTGTGAAGGAGGCCAGCTATGTAGGTCCCGAAGTATGGATTGGTACCTAATTTAGTGTATCCAGGGGTGAAAATGTTGGCTTAGTATTATCTCTCCCTGGGACTCCTGTTCCATGTATTGCTCTTTGTATTTGAGACAGGAGCTGTCATTCACTGTGTGCCTGTACAGAAGCCAAGTAGGTCAGTGCCTCTAGGTACTACTGTATATGATATATCCCCCCCATGGGTGAGTTATCACCCTCTGCTGAATCTTACTGCAGGTGTGTTTTCTGAAACATTTTAGTGGGGCGCTCTCAGGTTACCCTCATCCTGAGGGCTGCTTGAGCCCTGGATGAGCAAAGTTGGGCAGAGCAAGCTCCATCTCTTTAACGGGTTCCTGCAAGGGGGAGCAAGAGAGTTGCCCCGTCCTGAAGACTTGAGCCAGAAGAGGCACAATGGCAAAAGCAGCCAGAAGACAGACTCTGGGCCCAAACTGCATATAAATCTCCTCTACCCTAAGCTGATTTGTTGTTTGGTCCAGCGTTCCCGTCTTCCCTGAGTCTCTTCTGCTCAACTTCACTCTTACCTGGCTGATCTTTATCCTTTTTTGCTTGGACCATCACTCACTCTCCTTCTGTTCAGCTGCTCTCTTCCTCACTGAATGCAGAGCCTCATGTTTCACTACTAAACCAGCTGCAGGGGAGCAGAAGACCCAAGGGCTGTCCATTTGCGCATCTGCCACTGAGACACAGGAGCTTGCTGCTTGCTTGTTCCAGGTCTGTTTCAAGGCAGAGGAAACTAAAATAGCTTAAAATACTTATCGCTGTTGAAGGTGAACATGTGACTGCCTCAAGCTGCATTGCCACCAAAAGCTTACAGAAATAACATGTGGTCTGCTGCCATCTGCTTACACCTCTTTCCTCCACCCTCCGTTGCTCTTGTCACTTCAGGCTGCTGTAAGCTCTTCAAAGCAAAGACCATCTTCTGTGTCTTTGCAAAGGGTGTGCTGCTGTGGCACCTTCTCCACCCCATCTTTCCTTAGCTTTCAGTTTGCACTGTAATACAAATAATAGTAATAGAGTTGATAGTTTTATAATGTAGTCTTAATGGGGATGTGGGTTGAACCAAATAGGAGTTTCATTTTGTGGTATCTGCCCAGTTGTAACTCATCCCTAATGTGAATTTGTTGATAACACTCAGATCTGAGATATTGATCAATGATGTAATTGTCATCCTATAGTAGGACAGATGATGTAATTCTTACCCAGTTACTGAAGACGGTGACCTTGAGACAGATCAGATGGTTTGTGCAGCATAGATGGGTCACTGATTATAAAATGCTCACGTTTTAAAGCTAAACTGTTGCCTGTTAATTATTGGGGAGGAATAACTATAACAAAATGCCAGCATGTCGCAAAAGATACAACATTTATTGACTTTTACCAGCAGTTACATACTCTTGTTTTGACAGGTGACTTTTGATGTTTTTGCTGCTTTGTTGCTTTGGCCGTCATTTCAATTTATGTTGAGGTAGCATAAAAGCTGACTTCGGCGAGCCTAAGGAAAACATTTGTTTTTGATAACAAGTCAGACATTTAAAAAAAAAAAAAAAAGTAAAGAAGTAAAGTAGAGGTGGATGTGATGTGAGAAATTCTGGTAGATGGAAGGAAAATGTATGGCACAGTTTTGCAAGTGGGAAAGCCTAGTGTGTCCACATCCCCCCTCCCCCAAGAGGGCTGGAATATACATTTGAATAAGAGGTAGCATCACTTTTCATTTGAATACTTAATAAAAGAAAAAAGTGATAAGCATCAACCAGCTTTTGCTTTTAGATAAACAGTAGGCAGAACTTGAGAAAGGTCATGGAGAAAAAAGAAATAAAACCACTTGCTATGATTGCTAATAACATGGTTGAGAAAAAGACATATTTTTATCTCAGTGGAAAGACACTCTGAGAGACCCTAGTGCAAGCATAAGAAGCATTCAGTTACGAGAAGCATGGATACTAAGAAGAAAAAACAGGTTTGAAAAGACAAATCGTTGAAGAGCTATTTTTGGTTCTACTGTTGGTATTTTCTTCTTAACTACTAATACATTTCTGGCCTAACACTTGCTGTTTCGTGTCAGAATTTTTTGGATATTTTTGTTCCTCCTTAGTAAACTGGCGCATTTGCAAGATAAGTATTAAACTGAAGAACTTGCCAAAGACTTCTCTTCAAGCAGATCCTTACTGAAAGTAGTGCAAGAAGTTAATCATTTGCGTGAATTTGTGACCTAATAAAGACTACAAAAGTGTGATCTGACTAATTAATTACTGCAATTAATTGATCTTAAGAAATCATAGAGAGAGAGCTCAGTTGGATTCACTTTTCTTTGACACAGAAGTTTCTCCAGTAGCTTGTGTTTGAAACTGATGAATATTATAGGCAAGAATTTATTTTTCTGAGTTGTATGAGCACGTGTTTTGTATTGTTGAAATACATTTCCCTGCTTCATGGACTTTTCACATCTTCTGTTTTCCTACAGTATTTGCTTATGGATAATGTTACCTAATGTCTAGGGGACTCCTAACGTGTAAGATCTTATAGTCTGTTAAAAGCAGTTAAGATGTTAAAGTTTGTCCAGTTCTTTATGTGCAAAGAGCCTTGTGCTTGGAAATCCTTCATGCTGTGACTTAGTGAGAATTTCAGGTTTCAGAGAGATGGAATAAGAAGTTTGATGGATGTGGTCCCTTCAACAGTATTTCTTTTCTAAGTGTGCAATAAATCTAGATGTGCATAATTGAAATTGTGAGAAAATCATGAAAAGAAGGAAATTACTTTAATCCTGTAATGCGAAAGGAAACAGAAAATCTCTCACACACACTCTCTGCCCCAGGGATTAAGCATGTGTCTTCATTTTTAAGCAAGCTTCTGTAGTGGGGTGCAACCACTTCAAAAATTAAGTTTCTTTGGCAGGCAGAGACTCCGATTGCATCGGGAACCATTCTTCACTGAGCTGTGAGCCCGACCTCTGAGTGCTCTGCTCTCCTTTATGGTTTAATTCCCACAACTTTGTGTATGAGCTAGGCAACTGCTCTTACCCCTGTTTTGCAGATGAGGTAAAGAAAGGTGGAAAGATAGGCTTGTAAGAGCTCCATGATGTTGAGGTTTGACTTTGTCAGTTTCCCAAATCCTGGGCAACTATGCTATCCTGTAGGTCACCCTGCTGCTCCAACTCTTCCCCAGTGTTTTTTGTTTGGTGCCAGTGTCATTCATGCCAGCTCTCTCTGCTCCCGTTTTTCCAGCGTGGTCACAGCTCAGTTACCTCAGCTAACTCACATCCTTGACTAGGAGCATTTACATACTCAAGATACAGTGGCACATCACTGAACAGTTTCTACCTCTAAAGTACTGCTTCAGAGAGTGAAATTTGCCCCAGGGTTGGAGAGCAGACTTCAGTCTGTGTATCAGCTCCTGAAGTCCGATCATCTAACTTGCAACACACCCCCTGCATTTTGCTTCTGCACTTGGTTGAATTGCAAAACAAAATGAAGTGACAGTGCTTGTCCATGAAGCTTACACTTAGGCAAATTCCATTTTATTTTCTCCTCCTTTCTCTGTCAGCTACTGCCTTGCCTTCCAAGTTTAGCTGGCAGTTGTCAGGAGGCTCAGACCTTCAGATGACCCTTTACATTAACTATTTCTCTCTCTTTGCTTGCTAGGATGTGACAAAAAAAAAAAAAAACCAAACCTGTAAGAAAAGTATGGGTAACAAATCAAGTCATCCGTCCACAATTTCTTTCTACAGCTTTTCAAAGCTGTTTCACAGCATGGAAGTGGAGGCTAAATGCTGGGCTGTTTTCCCTGGCAAGGGAGTTGTGCATGGCTCTTCTCACCTGTGTTCCATGTACGAATGGCAACCCTGTTCTGCTTGTTGAAGCTTGCTCCGAGTTGGCTGCGAGAGGGGAAGAGCCCAGACCTGTCCCATACTGCATCCAGCGTGATCTCAAACTCAAGGATGCTTTTCCCAGATTCTCACTCTTGCTCCAAGAAACCTCCCTTCAGATCCCTTTGCTCTCCTGCCCTGCATCTGTCTCAGGCACGCTGGGTAGGCTGTCGCTTGAGATTTCCCATTCCAGACTTACTAATGTTTTAGGGTATCTGTTGTGCCAAGTCCATAACCATCTGAACCTTAAATAGTTATATTTCATAAGATACAAGGAGGCACATTTTCATCTGACATAAGGTTCTGTAGCTCCTCAACCTAGAAAAACTCATGTGGGTTTGTACCAAAGCACTATCTGGTGAATTACGGTGATGGAAATCTTCCTCATGCCCCTTGGCAGTCCACATTTCTTTCATGCTGCACTTAGGAAACTGGGTCTCTCGTATCAAAACATGTATCCTCTGCTTCCTACCATTCTTCTTCATAAAGCTGCAAAGAGGCCTGGACACAGTCCAGGTAATTCTGGGTTATTTTCTTGCCCTGAATTTCTTCACTAGTCAGTGAACTTTTTTCCACATCTGTTCACTGCTCTGCTAGCCAAAGTGGAACATTACGGGGACTTGCTGCGTAGTCTAGAGACGGATGAATTGTCAGGATGAGATCTGTATGTCTGATTTTCCTGGAAGACCCAAAGGAAAATCAGAATGATTTTAAGGACATGGAGGGTGAGTTGTTATTGCTTACCTGCCTCAGCTGTTGACTTAAGTGCCTGATACTGAGGGATGTAGATGTTATTAGGTAGGCTATCCCAAACTCACGTGAATCAGAATTAACTCCAGTATGCCTCATGAAATAAAAGTCAGGCCGTACACATCTACATCTTGTCTTGTGATCTGAACAGTTACTCTTTTTCAGAAAACATGCAGATCTTTGGACATGGTTTGCTCTTTCTTGCAGCATTTCTGCTTGGAAGTGAGAGGATTTGGGTGAACCTGTTACTCAGCCTGGCACTCATACCAGGTTGTAGCTACATCCCCTTGTACTGCGTTATTCTTTCTCTAGTCAAGATATGTTCACCAAATGGAGGAATGGAGCTGTCCAGCTGGAGACCTCACCGTGAGCCTGTTTGGTAGGATGCTCTTGGTTTGGCTTAGTTTCATTTAATCTCCAGCTGCAGGAGGGTTTCCATTTTCCTTGCTGCTTCTTTGGTCTTGCCTAACTCTTTAGGTTACCGGGAAAGCCCGCTGACCTGTGCTTGCATGCATTTTGGTTCTTCCCATGTATATTTCCCTGTCCAGTGGAGGAAAAAATTCAGCTTGGTCTGTATAATGGGTGAATAATAGACCGTAATAATAGACCGTATAATGGGTGAATGCAGAAAACAAGGCAATAATGTTTGCAGAGTTTGTTTGTTTGATTCATATGGGTGAGCCAGGAAGTTCAACTTCATACAGTAGTCAGCAACTTAGAGCTGTGTCTAGGTGGGATAAAAACAATACACAGGCTTTCACCCCTGACTTTTATCTTGAGGGGCTTTCAGAAAGTCTCAGCAGGGCTTTAAGACCCTTCGAAGACCTGTTCCCAGATCCCTGGTTTCCAGCGGAGAGCCTGAGAGATCAGCCCATCTGTAGCTCCACTCCACCCCTGCATTTGGAGGCTGCCTGCCTGCTGCTTTTTAAGACTCTTCTGTTTTTAAAATCAGTCCTGCCAACACATGCTTTCCCTCTTGTTGTGGGGAGGAGATGAAGTAGTAAGCACCAAGGCTCACAAGTGAAGTTTGTCCTGGTAGGAAGGTCCCATCCAACAAAGGGAAAGATCCCATATAAGTGGGACCTATTTTTCCTCTGCTGTACTTCTTTCTTATAATCGGAGAGGTCTAGCATCAGTCTTGAAAGGATGCTCTGCAAAGCACAGATGTGGAATGTTCCGTGGGATAATCTGCCTGCTTACCTCTCTTTCAATAAAATTAGAAAGGCCATTTGCCTCTATTTCACAAGTGTTACGCAAGGAGAAAACAACTTTACAACTCCTCTCTATGTCATGCTGTAAAACTGGGTGGCAGTCACCTTTGGGGAAAAAACATTTCATACCCCATTGCTCTTTTCTTCAGAGGCTCAGCAGCAGTGGTGGTCCCCTCTGCAGAGGGTTCAGGGGTGCAACTGGCACCCTAAAAAATGAAAAACACTTGAGTCATTTGCATAGCGGATCAGAATCCAGCACACCCAGCTGCCGGAGCAAAGACCACAGACTTTCAGATTTGAGTCATCTGCTGAAAAGCTACATATTTTTATGAAGAAAGAACTAAATGTTTGTTTTAAAGTAATTTTATTTGATTTCTTGCAGCTGAATCATCTGACTCTTAGATAGTGAAGGCTTTGTATCAACAGCACTCCCTTGCTGTCTTTCTGTGTCTGCTGAACTACGATGATCAGAGTTTGACCTTGCTTCCAGTCATAAGAACAATTGTTTGATTCTAGTGTGAATATCAATGTTTGTGTCTATAGAAACCAATCAACACTTCCTCCTAATTTTTCTAAGTAGGCTGAGTGTGGCACTTGGATTTCCTGTTTCTTGTATATCTGAATCAAAAAATCTCTGCACACAACGATGTCTCGTCTTCTGCATTCACCATCTATCACCTTGTTAATAGGCATAATCTTTATTACAGTCTGTATTTCTCCTGTTGAGATATGTCCAGACATCACTGGAGCCTATAATCTTCTTTCATTTTTATTCTACATCATAGATTTTTTTAAGGGACTTTCTCAGTAATAACTGTAGGAAATAGCAAGTAATGTAAGAAAAGCTGGTTCAACTACCTACAATCAACATTGCACAACATTTAGTATTTTTCCAGGATAACCTTTTAAAGTGAGATTTTTCCAAACTCAGTGGCAGTTTCACATTGATTTTTCTTCCTTTTTACATTTCAGCATGAATGATTCAGGTTGTCTTGAAAACAAGATATAAACCCCTGCATTTTTGTATCTTTTTTAAAAATAGGCCAGCTGTTTCATTGAGTGGCTGTGTAGCACCTTCACATTTGGGGGTAGATATTTGAAAATTGGCTGTAGAGTTGCCCTGGTATTAGGGATCTGCCTTGTCATTTGCAGGAAAATTTGTCCATAATCAGTAAGTTTATAAACTCTGAAATGTCTCATTTTCGTACCTATACAGCAGGAGCTCGTTAGGTAGTGCTGCACTGAGCATACTGTATTTTAAAGCTGAAGGACTTGCTTTGATGTTGCTACATCTGTCTCCTGAGGAGTGCTGTGGTCCTAGGCATAGGAAGCAAGAGGAAGGAGATTGTCCTCTCATGTTTTCAACAAAGCTGTTGGTTGCCCAGACAAGGTGGAGCAGAAGGGAAGGACTGGAGAGAGAACACAAGCTATGGGAGACGTGTTCGGGAGAAGCGTTGGGGAACATGGGACCGTCTGAACAAGGAGATGTGGGGGCAGTTATGACTGCAAGCACCAAGTGTGGGGACAGCGTTTTGGAGCTGAATGTGACTGTCAGGGATGGATTGTGTGATGGGATAGGGATTAAGATGAGGACCCAGGAGGAAACTGGGGTAAAGAGTCTGAGGGGGGAAGCAGCAGGACTGAAACCACAGAAGAGGAGGTCAGAGAGAAATCTCTGTTCTGGACATTGGGGTGGAGTTTGGGATTCCTGATGCTGCAGTTGGATGCTGCTTGTCCTGTCTGGTGTGAAGATACAAGACCATTCCACCTCTGGTTGTTTGTTACAGGCTAAGTGCTTGACACAGCCTTGTAGCCCTACTGAGACAGCAGACTGAATTATGCAAGTGCTGTCCCTCTGCATCAGTGCAAAAACCCTGGTGTGAAACCACACAGTTTAGCTTAAACTGCTGCTAAGTCTGTTCAAAGTGTCTAACTTCACACTGAAGTGGATGAGAAGCATTCATGCAGTTTGTTCAAGCAGCTCAGTAGTGGAGAAGCAATCTCCAACAAGAGATGCAGCAAGTGTCTTGCTGGCAGTAGTACCTTGTGTGAATGCATCTCTTTCCATCTGTTCGTACTCCTTAGACTTGCTGTCCCAGTGCTGTCAGCACGAATCTGTGAATGCAAATTGTGTGTCTTAGCCCTGCAGTTGTAGTTCATGTGAGGTCCAATCCTCTGTTGCCGTCTGCAGTTATCTCAGTGCCTCTTATGGAAGCGATTTGTTTGTTCGCATTTAAAAGTTTCAGTCCTGGTAATGATTTTGACCTGTAGCTACGTGGAGGTGTCCTCTTTTGGGTCTGCCTCTGTCAGCACAAGCTTCCACGTGCTCGCTGCACCTCCCCTTGGAAATGACCCTCTTTGATCTGCTCTGGGGTGGAGGGAGTGCTCCCCAGCTGGTTGGAGGCAAAACTGGGTTAGCATAAAAGAGCATAAAGAGTAGTTTGTAGCCGCTCCAGTTTATTTTCACCATAACGGATTACAAAACGCTTTTACACCAGACTGCTAGCACTTCAGAAGGGAGACAGTCATCACAGGAAGAGGGGCAGCTGGTGCTGAGCACGTGTGTGGGAGGAAAACCTCATCAAGCGGCGTAGTTGGGTTTGGAAGGGACCTTTGTCCACAACCTCAGCCCCTCCGAGTCTCAGTTCTGTCTGTGCGATGGGGAAAAAACCTCACAGGGGTGTTGCGAATGTGTGCTAATTTTAGTATCTCAGGCAGTTAGGTAATATGGTGACAGCCAGAAAATAAGCTATAAGGAAGTAGCTTGTGCTGTCTTTAAAGCATGGGGTTTAGGACCATTTTTAATAGTGAGAATGAAGCAAACTACTGACTGTTGCTTATTCAGTAACATCAGCTCTACTATACCATGAATGGCACCATTTCCTGTGGAAAAAAAAACCCTCTGAGTGATCATATAATTAAGAAAGAAGATTAAATGCTGCACAATTGGCCATATTTCTGGTATTTCCTTGTCTTTTAGTTCTTGACTTAATATTTTTGACATGTCTGTATATGTTGGTATGTGTAATGAACTGTTTGTGACTAAGTCCGCAGTTGCCCAGTACCTTCTGTCCAAAGATGTTAAGCACTTTAAAGAGGGCTTAAAGGACATTAAAGCATCTTACACTTCTGCCATTATGCTTCTTTAAACACATTTCTGTCTCCAGAAGTGCTTACCTCTGGTTGTTAAAAATGAGTGCAACTTGAACTGAAGGAGATAAGGGGGGAAGTGTTTTTTCTAACTTACTGTCTTCTAAATCTGATAGAAAATCATGTCTGGTCATTTTTTGCAGGTCTCCCTGATAAATCATTTCCCTGTGTTTGTAAGTCCTTGCACAGCAACAGATGAGCAAGAGATAAAAAAAAACACTGCTATGAAACCACAGATGTTGTCAGCAAGGAAACAGAGCCGGGTTAACTCTCATAACTAGGCTTAAATAATTTTGCAAATGACGCTATTTGAAATTATGTCTCTTACTTGCACAGTGTTCGAGGAGTTGGGTTTCTTACTGTATAACAGAGGAAACAGGTATACTGATAAGTAAAAAATAAAATTATCAGAATACCTGTTGGTGACTTCCCAGGGGGCTGAGTATGCATCGCTCCAGCTGATTTCATTTGGAGTTAAGAGGATTCAGCAAGTCTGAAAACCAAACATGCAGGCACAGAAGTAAGTTGACGTGAGAAAATGTTGGTCTTCGCAAGTTTGTTTGCCACAGAGTAAACGACGTGTGAACTCCCTGTGTAAGAGCGACCCCTTAGTAACTGTGTGCTCCTAGGCCAGGGTGCCCTGTGGTAAACAAGAGGTGGCTCACCACCCTGCCTGGAAGGAGTTGTCCTTCTGCGTTTACTTGGGGCTAAGATCCAGTGTCTGGGCAGCTCCTGCAGAGCCCGTCAGCATACTGCTAACGTACACCCTTCTGTGCACCCAGCTGCCTTGTTTGTCTGCCTGTATCACCGCTCTTGCTCTGGCTTCATAAGGTCGTTTCTGTCTGTAATATAGCTAGAATAAGCACAGTGTTGGCAAATGGCTTTGGCTTTTTTTTTTAACTTGAGGACATAAAGATGTTGTGCCTTGTCCAGGCAGTCAGATGTTTGAACAGCTTTGGGGCTTTTGTTGCTGGGGCCAGGGTGTTTAGTAGTTTGACTTTGCTGCTATTCTGTTTGTTTTATTCAGCCAGGGGCACATCACAGATCTATTTTTTGATCAGACAGCATTGCTGTACTATGATAATTCAGAAGCAGCATTCGCACACTAGTTATATGAAATGCATGTTGCTCGCTTCTGCACATGTGCTTCTTGCCCTTGCCTTCCCTTAGGTATAGCTTACTCTGTGCAAGCTGTAAACTCCATGGAGCAGGTGCCATCTCCTAATGTGTGTTCGTACAGCGCATAGCACAGCAGGACCCAGGTTTTGTCGCCGTTTCTGGACATGCTGTAATGTAAGTAAGGCTACTCCATCTTGCTGAGTAATTAGAATAGTTCACACTAGCTGAGCTTGCAGAGTTACGTGCATACAGGCTGGTGAGGAAAGGGATTTTTCTCTCCAGGCTGAGAGGGGGCTTTGCAAATGCTCTCCAAGTCACAGCAGCAGCTGGCTGTTTGGGCGCTGGACAAAGACGTAACTTGGAAATCGCTTCAACGTTTAGAGATGGCCCTTCATGTACTAATGCTCCCAGATGAGTTAAGTGGGGGAAGTTCACACCTCTCTCGGTGCTGCTGTTTTCAGTCTGCCAGGCTGCAGACTCAGCGAGAGTGCAGCATGCAGGTTTTCATAGTGAGAGCTTTTGTCGCTCCCAGAAGTGCTAGAAACTTAATTGCTTTCAAAGGCAAGCCCGGAATCTGGAGGACCCAGTACAACCTGCTGAGAGAACATAAATCATGAGATACTATCGGGTTTCTGTGCTTGGGCTTGCGTGAAGTGAGTTTGCTTTGTGAGCGAATGCCTTTGGAATACACTGGTATGTGTTTTTTTTGTTGATTCTTAGACATAGCAGTAATTGTTGTTGGCTTTGTTAATAGGCATCTATGCTCTGCTCTGTGGTTACTGTTCATGTTTTCTAAAAAGTGTGCAGGCAAAAAGAAATATTTGTTCTGCCGTGAAAGCGTGAAAGCATTTCTGCATTTAAATGGATTGACAGACTTGATCCAGGTGGTTCCCAGCCATTGTCCCTTCAAATAGGCATGGAGAGAGAGCTGACTGGTTATCGTTTGGCCATTGCTGTTTAACTTCGCTTAGAGACAGTGCTTAAAATGCCAGTATTTACTTGTTCCTTTTTTACGCTAGTTTGCCAGCCACTTTTGTCCCTCGCCAAATGAACCATGATGGCAACTGAGAAGAAACTGCCTTTTGTGGATAAGGAATAGCATTTTCAAATGTCCTTATATAGTAGCTCTTGTGAAAATCTGTGGAGCTGGTCCTTAAATTGGTGGTGGTGTGTGTGGGGGGAATTTTATCCACAACCCAGTTTTAAATGTAGTTTTACCTGTCTCCTTAAATGTTGAGTTTATAGGCACTCCATTGATAGGAATACTCTTTTGATATATTTTGCATGGAAGCTAAAGCAGAAGAAGGTTTTAAGGTAAGCCAGCCAAATAATCTAGGGTCTTTTGGTCAGTTTCCATTAGTATTAAACCAGTAATCTGCCCTATTAGATGTTGTTTGAAAGGAAGTTCAGTGTTTAAATAAGATAAACATACCAGTTGACATTCAATACGCCTTCTCAAGTCACCAGTAGAAACCTCGTTGGACCTTGTTGGCAGAGGTGCCTTCTGCAAAGGGTTCCTAAAAACACCTCCCCAGCTATTGGATTAGTTTCTGAAATGCTCTGGCACTGCAGTGGGTCTGGTGCCAGTGCTGGACACTTGGTCCAGCTCCAGTTGGAGCTGAAGGACTGAGTTTTAAGACCTCTAGCATGCCTTTGTGTCCAGAAGAAATCGAGCACTGGAATAATGTGTCATCCAAACTGTGGTGTATTCCTAGAAATTGATGAATATGCTATTTTAATTTGGGGAGCTTATATAGCTGAAGTTACTGAGATATTACCACTTAGAAGTGAGAGTTCTGCAGCTCTTAAGATTGCCTGGCGCACAGACAGCAAAGATCTAAATTGCTTTGAGGTGCTGACAGTTATCACAGCTTTGTGCAGACACACCTTTGCCAGTACTGACAAAACACAAATACCAGTTTCACATCACTCTGCTCTCCTGGGCTGGCGTACAGCTTAAAACCGTGCTATATCCACCTTCGCAACTTTGGCACAGAAAATGGAAACAAGGGTTCAACAGCAACAGTAGCCTCTTATCAAACGGTTGGTTTTAAATGCTTTGAGTAAAAACAGTATTTTAGAAAGAAATTTGATCTGTTATTTGAAAATTGGACATTTAATGCGTAACATCACTCTCACCCCAGGCCACTCAGCTAAAGTTGTACTGGATGTAGAGCAGACTTTTGTCTGTGATAAGAACAGTAGCAAATGAAGGAAAAATATTATTTTCTTTCTGCAACAGTGAGTTCCTCCAAACATCATAGGTAACTAAAAAGTCTGTTTTCAAAACAGCTCTGACCCTATATGCAAATAAAATTTCTGTGATTTCAGCTTTTGCTAGAAATCATATCTATTATGCATCTGTGTGTCAAAGCACTGCTGTATTAATATCAAGTGCTTCCTAAAGAAACTACTTTGAAATCCAGAGTAGGTCACAAGTGAAGAGGGGTTGAGACTCCCCCTAATCCACATCATGGACCACCATGTATTTCAGTACAACTGTCAGTAACAGCCTATGTGCCTGCGATAGTTTCACATTAAGATAAAGAGTGTATTGACAGTTTTCAATGTATTTGGTCTCCTAACACTACAGATCGACATTGCGGTTGTTGTCGGCCACTTCTGTGAGCCCCAGTCTGCAAATAAGGAGTTAGAAATGAACAGGCAAACTCTGGCTGATATCCTTGGTATTGCAGTGTGGTTATATTAACTTTACTAATTTGTCGGGGAAAAAAAGTGCCACAATTTGGCACTCCAGTGGCAAAACTATCAGTGTTCCCAGCTGCTGTTAGCACTAGGTTTAATATCATTACTTTTGCCATCTGCTATTAAAGCATTGCAGACTGCTAGAGGAGTGGGAGATTGCTCTGGCTTGGGGTAGCTCTCAGAAGAGCTAAGCAGATTCTTTGGTTTACCATGATCAAACATCCTGATTGCCACAGTGTAATCCAAGTTCCCTTTTTGATTCAGTGACTGAAGCCTGTCATGAATTCTTCGAATGAAGTGGTGTGCAACCTTCTTGAATTAAAAATTACAGTGGCTCTCCTCCCCAAGTGCCTCAGTGGTGGCACAATAGCAATGCTGACCAAAGTCTCTGCTGGGAGTGCATGTCTGCTGCCTTTATCTGTTTTGCTGGATGTTGCCCCTACATCTGCTCTAAGGGCAGTGAGGTAGGCCCCGCGGCAGGCACACAGCACAACCAAGGCCTTTGTCAGCTGGAATATTTTCTCCTCTGACTCCTCTGTTACGTTTCTGTTGTAATGTGCAAGATGCTGTGATGATTTGGGTGATGATTTTTAGCCTATGACCTGTGTTTGTACCGCTGCAGGCTCTGAATGATTTTGTCCATTCTAGATAGCTTTGTGGCTCACCTGGGATAGGTGGTTGTCTCCTGTATCTTCATGAAGCACTAAGCTCACAGGGATTGCTCAGTAGATAACTTCAATGCAAGGTAAATTTACATGCCACTGTTACAATTCTCAGTCTTCCGAAAAGCCAGTAGATGGGGTGTGTGCAATTCCTGTGCAAAATCACTGCACTTCTCAACCCAAAGAACCAACTTTTTTTACATTTTCTTGCAGAGTGTTTTGGGTTTTTTTTTTTCCTGTTAGAGATGGCCCTCCACATGAATCACAAATTTAAGCACCTCTGAGCAGAAGCACTCAAAATTCTTGATTGATACTTACGCATTAAATACTCAGAGCATGATCTACTGTGCACCTTGCAACACAGTTAGGTCTTTGAAATCAGGCTATGAAATTTTTGTCATAAGCTTTTTTTTTTTTTTTTAAATTACACTAGTCATGAACTAGGAAAGTACTGGATAACTGAAAATAGACTGGGTTACCACAGACTTCTCCTTAACTTGAGGTTGCACTATTAGGTATAGGTGCCATGGGGCCAACTATGAAATACACTTCCTCTTTTTGTGTCTCTAAGCCCAGCATGTAAGAGTAAATGTCTGTATGCATAATTCTGTTGATTATAGATGTGAAAATTGAATTTGCTAGCAGTGTAAATTAAAATATTTTCCTGTTGTTAATAAAGGTCATGTAAATAATAATGATAACACAGACTGTAGAAAGGGTCACTGGTCAGATCCCAGGGTGGATTTCATGCTTATAGGTCAGTTATGGTAGACTTGAAATAGGAAGGAATCTAAAATAGGAGATGAGTGGGTTTGGGACAAGTGGGTTCCTGAGTTGTCTTCCTCAGGGGAGATCACAGCAGAGCAGAGCATGAACCAACATGGAAATAACCTGGCCCAAGGTCATTTTTGCCATTCAAAATGAAACTGTCTAGAGATGGAGTCCTGTTAGGTAGGTTCTAGCTGCTTATACCTTATTTGTGATGGAGAAACCTTCAAACAGTTTGGTAATAATTAACCAAGGTAACTCTGCTAAAACACAATCCACGTCTGACATGTATGCACGTAAGGAGGGAGTATCTTGCCAAGAAATAAATTAAAATTAGAATACTATATCAGAATTCAGTTATCTTCTGAGAAGAAGCGTGAAGGCTGATGGCCAAGAACTACAGCTGAAGTTTCTCAAGAGATTTTGGGAAGAAATGGTGTGCATACGCTCTCCTCCAAGCTATTAGTGCAATTAAGGACATGTAAAATTCTTCAAATAGCAGGGTAGCTTCAATTAATTCAGAAGAAAAGTTTAATAGCGGAGTATGACAGAGTCCTGAAAGCACCAATTTTGCTTGTGCCCGTGACGAAAGGGGCAAATAACATGAACCTCTTACCTAGTGCTGCCTTTCAGATAAGAACCACGATAGACGTGTTTTAATCTGCTGTGGTGAAGTGTGCCCAAAATACTCTGAGCATTTAACAGTTGCACAAATGATTCACTTTCCTAGCAGCCTGATTTTGTATTATAGCATAATCTGTTTGCCCTCTGTCTTTAATGTGCAATTCTGCTGAGCATGCAGTTCACATTGGCTGCCTTGGGCAGACTGCAGGTCAGCTTTTGAATGCAGGAGAATTCATGAAAATTAAGTATTTTGTGTACACTTAACAGCAGTTGTGCAAGTACAAAGACTTTGCTTTATCAGCAGATAGTGATCTAGGTTTACATCTTTGTCCACATTCAGTTCTTACATTTATTGCAGTGGAGCTCGGTGCAGTCTTTAACAATCTGCTTTGGTAGCTGGTCAGTCCACTTTCCCGCGTGTGAAGCACATGCTAGGGTGGTTCTTTATTCTATTAACTCTTTGATCCTGGGAAACAGAAATGATTCACGTGACGTGGAAAGGGGGGGGGGAAATTAAAACAAATGCAAGATTAGCAAGAAATTTGTACTCGCCTTGCGCCAAGCCAGGAAGGGATTTGTGTACTATGGGCATGATTAGATGGTAATATTTGCTGGACTGCTGTGGCAGACAAGGGATATTTGAGAAGGTGATCCAGCTCTGCTGGGGGAGCGGAAGGCAGCCTTTCCACTTGGAAACTAGGATTGGGCTGGGCGCTTTCTGATTAGTCAAAAGGGTTGCTGGTGGTTGTTTGCAATAGCTCAGCCATTTCCCACGTGACATGGCTGCGTTTCCTCACATCTTGCCCATGCTGGTGCTGGAGTTTGGAGTAGAAGGCACTTTGCCAGTGTTGTTCCTGTCCGATTAAGGTGCATTTTTGTTGGACTGGGAAGAGATAGGGAGGAATCATATCCATGCATGGAGAAATGGTGATGAGTGAGTGCAGAGGGAAGGCTACATCTCCCTGCTTCCCAAGCGCAGAAATAACCAGTGCCAATGTGAGAGCTTGTTTGTAGCACCTCAGCTTGGCCCAGCCAAGCATCCATCATGTGGTGAGCGAAGAGTGGGGTGGGACTTCTTGCAAGGTGATTAATGTGACCTCCAAATGCTTCAATGGGGAGTCATTCACAAGCACTGGTAGGAGCTTTTTTCATAGGGTTAAGTACTGTCCTGTCCTCCTTTGAACCAGAGAGATGAGAGTCCGGGAGAAGGATATGAAAAATAGATTAGTTTAAATTGAAACCTGGCATCTGGAACACCTCGAACTTTGGCAGACCTTGGGATAATACTTCAAAGTTGTTCAGCCCCACAGGGTGCAGTATAATTTTCTGTTTGGTGAAAGTATTACTCGGGAACTGGAGTCAGTCTTGGGGCTTCCTTGTTCTGGGTGCTGTGACACTAGCTAGAAGATAGCTCCTGGCTGAGCTGACTCTGAGCCTGCGTGCTCCTAGCTGCTTACGTGCCTGTTCTCCATCTCACCAAATATTTAGCAGTAAACATTTATCCTGAATTGGTTTTACCACACTGAACAACAAAGTGTAAATGTACCCAAGCCTTACTGAACCTGTCTTTACTCTCCTGAAATGATCCTCCGTATTTTAAAATCATTAAAGCCAAAACAATGTAACTGTTCTTTCTTTCATGACAGCATGAAAGGAGCATAACTTCCTAATTACCCTGAAATGCAAATGTATGCATGGGCAGTTGGAAAGCGCTGGGCTCCCTCAGCGCCCTGCAGTTTGGCAGGTATATCTGTCTCTTTACTTGATTGGGTCCGGCCACTAAAGAAAAATTTAGCACATTGGCTTATCTATGAATTTTACCATTCTGGCACTGATGGGGTGATTTCCTGAGTTTAGTGCTCAGAGGCAGAGAATATCTTTCCAAGGGCAGTGAGTGCCTGTAATTCTCACCATAGCATGTGGACCAGCTCTCTCTTTTAGCAGTGTACAAGGGAGAAAGCAAGTCAGCCTACTTCAGTTTTTTTAGCCGCGTGCGTCTGGAGCTCATTCTGAAATACAATTAATACATGCCTGCACGTAGGTAGGATTTTAGGTTGTAAGATTACTAATTGGTTTCAATGTTGTTTGCTGCTTGAATGTTGTTTTTTTTTTTTTTTAATCTAGAGGTAAAAAGAACATCATTATTTTTAGCTTATAACAAAGAAAAACACATTTTCTCTTAAATGTCTTGATATGAAGTAATTTAAACTAAATTTCTGCACAAATCATTTCCAAGAGATTGGCTGTCAAGTGTGATAAAAAAAATCTGTACTTTTGCAGGGACCCAATGAGACTTAGCAAATTTAGATTTATTCTCAACGTTAAATGTGGTTGAAGATGTCATTTTTTAAACAGCACTTTTAGAAGTAGTTAGCTTAAAAGTATAGCAATTCAAAGCACAGAGGGAATGATTTTGAAGTGTAAAGTCTTGAAACACAACGCAGAGGTTGACAGTTTCACTACAATTAGAAGCAAGGCAGGCACAACTCCCACTTCTGAAAACTTTCCTATCGCACTGCTTCCTCTCTTGGCCTAGAAAACCTCAACAAAAAAAACTTTGAGTGGCTTTGCTTATTGACTTAACATAGTTATACTCAATAGCATTAGGAGACAGAGCAGAAAGGGCTGCCAAATCTGTCTGTAAAGAATAATCTTTACAGAAAGCTTCACAGAGGTATTTTTTTTCACATGCTTTCAGTCTCCTGAGAATGCTGCTTTTTTGAGGAAAGCAAGTTTTAGGGTTTGGGGTTTTTTTTTCGTTTTTTTTTTTTTTTTTTTAACAAGGCTTGTTTTGTTAGGAAACCACTCCCTTCTGCTTCTGCATTTAGACTCGCTGCTAATTGCCTTTTGGTCGATGACATTTTCCATGAATTGCCACATTCTCCCACACTGTTACAACTTCACACTGATTATGTTATGTGGCACTTCTCCCTGCTGCCTTTGGGAGGAGTGGCTGGTGTACCTGGGAAATGCGATTTATTGCTTTCTGAGAGAAGTTTGCTGAAACCGAGTTTTGTAGCTGCTAAGACACAGCAGAGGATCAGGAGGGCATCCTGTTACAGTGTCAGTTTAAGCACTGATTTGCTGTGTGCTGGTGATTTTGCTTAAGAGGTCATGACAAGGCAGTGTGTGGCATGTCAGGCTGATATTTTTCATCCTAGCACAAGCTGTAGTGGAAAGCCAACCCCAAACCCTGGTGCCAGAGAGGGTGCAAGGAGGGGGCAATCTTCATGGACACTACTGGCCCACTGAGCCCCTTAGGTTGCCCACCGAGCCCCAGCTGCAAGCAGTCTTTCTCTCAGGGCCTGGGGACAGCTCAAGTTTGTCTTTAGCCCAGCTCCATCGTCTGCATCAAAACCTCCCGGAGCAGCTGAATATAAGATCACTGCTGATTGAAGCTTGAGTGCTGCCGACACGAGAATTGGACGTAGCAGAATTGTTCAGCACAGCTAATCCACTTAAACTGTGGAGCTCATCTGCTGATCTGTAGGGGTGATGGCACTCTTTGGTGGGATAGCTAAAGAGGCTTTGGCTTGAGCTAGTGCTTCAGGGCAATCAAAATCTGTGGCTAGGGCTATGGATCTGGTTACACTAAGTTGGCCCTGACTCAACCAAACGTGGTTAGAAGTGAGAGGTTAGGTGAGATAAACCCCTCTAGTTAAGCCCTGTCTTTCTTTGGGAGCTGATCAACATGTTCAAGTGCTTTTCCAGTCTAACTGCTTTGATCAAAGGTGGGGCTTACTTGGTTTCTAAACTGGGATGAGCTTTGCCAGTAAAAGCCCTTTTTTAAACTGTGATAATTACATCCACACTGCTAGCAGGTAAGGTTTCTGCTTTAATCGTGTCACTGCACATATGGGTACGGATCTTTTACAGGTAGAAAAATGGTGATTTCTGACGTAGTAAGCGCAGTTGGGTCCCAACTGTGGCTGTTGGTGGCGGTGCAGGATGAACAGCTGCTGTTGTAACAGGATCTCTGACTACATTACTCTGTTGTTCAGCCTGTGAAGTGAGGGTTTTCACCTCAAAGAGGTGGTTAAAAAATTCAGGTCCATCTGACAAGCCAGCAGCAGTGGTGGCTGCAGGCAAGCACAGCATGGTCTTTTCTGCCATGCAACAGTTGGCAGGGGTGGCTGCAGCCTGCAAGAGCAGGCAATAGCCACTGCTTCTGCCCTGACACTGTTTATCCCAGATAAAACCTTTATTTGTTCAGTCTTGCCCTTGTTTTTTTGCAGTTGAGGGGAAGGGAGGGGAGTATGAGGAGAGGGTTTTGGTATACGTACACTGCTGAGTCCTCTGCTGTCCTCTGTGGTACTAGATGGCATCTGCAGAAACTAAAACTTGGTTGTCTTTTGTGAAAAAGGCTTATAATGTTCTTGCAGACCAAATTGTTACCTACAGCTAATCCCCGCTTGCCGCAGGAAGGAGTGCTGCAGCTCCAGTTAGTTCTGGTCCCATCACAAGCCAGTGCAATCAGGGACCACTCTCACACCACTCAGGTGCAGCCCATACCCCCGGGTACAGAGACCTGTTCCCTCCTTTACTTCAGTGGCAGAAACAAAGGCAGGACTCTCTCTAAATTCCAGGAAAGGCTGAAACTGGTCAATTGGAATAAGGAGAGTACCAGGAAACAGGAGCAGCTGTGTTGCATAGCTTTGGGCAGGTCAATTATCCCTTCTCCGGTGAAATTGCCCTTTGCATAAGGTATGAATAATAATACTCAACGTACCTTGCAGGAGTGTTACGGAGTGTGCGGTTAAATATTTTTTTTACAGCGTTTGTAATATATAAAACCCTAAATGAGTGCGAAGTATTATTGTGATTTAATTTTACTGAGGGTTAAACATTGGTGATGTGCCCAGCTGAGCATTTGCTGGCAGCGAGCTAGGCAAGTGACCAGCAGCAAACGTGTTTAGCAGCAAGCAATGGACAAAAAAGGAAAACGGTGCTAACTTAATCAGTCCTATGATTATTTTTTTTTCTGTTACCACCACACTTTTCCCATGCAGCAGATGGAGGTGATCAAAATATCGAACTGGAACTCTATATTCTAATAGACTTATCTTTTACTGTATAAAAAGCAAATAAAGGTTAATGACATGAAAATTCGTCTTGTAGGAGGGTGGGAGTGCGGAAGTGCCTTCAGGCATGCCCTGAATGGTCCTTACCTGGTAGCTTTTGGAAACAGATCGTACCTGAGTAGGTACGTGGCTGATATTTCACTGGGGGAGTAGCATGCCCAGGGTGCTGGTTCCTGCATGTTTCGTGCTACTGCTAATGAGGGTTTTGCATTGCCAGCAAAGTGGACTAAAAACCTGGAGAGAAATCACTTGGACAGGATTGGTACCCCGTGGCAGCAGCACCANNNGCCAGACTCTGACGTGTTTCTGTGTTAGAGCTGCCGAGTGTAAGAGAGGGAGCGACAGCGTGTGTGATTTCTCCAGCTTGCTCTAATTTGGCGTGAAATGGGGGCTTTCCAGTGGTGGGTTTACTCCAAGTGTGATCACACTAGCAGGTTTCACGGTGCACCTCGGCGTGCGTATGCCTCCCATGCGTTTTGTTACTGCCTGCTCATTCTCGTTAATTTTTATTAGGTGTGAAATGCAAAGGCTTGTCCTAATTACCACTGGTAGATGATAGCACAACTGAATAACAATCTTTGATAATCAGGGCTAACTTCTGCCCTCGGATAATTACACAACAGGCTCACTGAAGCTAATATTTTCCTGGTGGGGAAGGAAGGATTTGGCCCACACTTTCTCTGTACGTATTAATTCACTGTCTTTGCTCTGTGACAGTGTCCTGAGGAACAGGTCCAAAGGTCAGAGAAGCAGAGAAGGATCTTTCCAGTGTCTTTTTTTAAGCTTTGGGCCAAAGTCTGCATCCTACCCTTGTTCTTATTGCATTTGAGAACATCGCTTGGCCCTGCATTTTCTCGAGGTTTGCTTTCTTCCCCAGGTCTAAAAACTGTCATGGTCACTTACCCAAACATAGTGACAGCATCAACTCCACAGTTAAGTTCTTGTTTAGTGGTGTTTCTGAAAATATTAATTGCTGCAAGAAAACAAATGGTAGAGATGCAGCATATGTTGCACATAATGATAATTTATTACCCTTTTTTTAAAAATTACAGTATCGAATTTAGGGGGCAAATCTCAAATCCTGTGAAATTCATGGTACAATGCCAGTTTATTTGAATGAACCTTACATTTGTCCCTAAATCTTACAAGTCCTTAACTACAATTTGCTTTCTCGCATGCCACTCACCTTTAAGATGATACTCCTTTTTTGGCATTATTAATTATCATTATTGTTGTTGCTGTTATTATTCCAGGAGATCTGTATGGGAGGAATGCTGAAATGTGGATTAAAAATAGCATTTTCATGTCCTCCCACTCACTGTACTTTGTGCACAGAATGCCTTTTATAAATGCAGACTTGCTGCTTGGCTAGATAAAAGAAGCTGTCACTTCATTTCCATAACGAAGTCATTCCCAGGAGCATTTCATTGTTTTAGCAATAAAATTTTTCTAAAAGGCCTTTTATTTTGCCTGAGAAAGGTAACAGAAATGAACTTCTGACTGGTTCTTCCACAAAACAATTAGCAGAAAGCAAGACTGTCTTGATTTGAGGTAAGGAGATTTGTGTGTGTATGAATTCCTTTTTGTGTAAGACGAGAATGCATTCCTAACTGAAAACACACACCCCAATTTTACACAAAGTCACAATTTTTTTTCTCCTTGCTTGCAGAGACATCACACATCTTTATCAGCACTCTCCTGAATAAATTTGGTTGTATCCTTAAGTTCAGCCCTATTTCAAATGGCACTTGCATGACTTCTGGTTCAGATGCTTTCCTGAATTAAAGGCAGTTGTGGATAATCATTGCCAATTATTACAGTGCATTTATTTTGTTAACAGGTATGTTCTTATTCTCTGAGAAGAATGATCTCTGTATGCTGTACTGAGGCTGATCGCTTCTTGCAGCGGGGACCATGCTTTTGCTATTAAGCACAGTGGCAGGTCTGGTCCCTCCCTGCCTGTGTACAGGATGCTGCCATGGCCTCTTGCCACTTCTCCGCCATATCTCACCCCTTTTCTCAGCTAGTCTGTGTCCCATGCCAGCGTGACATTCCTTTTCTCTGAATGCTGAACTTGCTAAAGCATGTCAGAATTAGAGCATCAAAGAAGTGCTGATACAGAAGGCATACACAGTAAGCAAAATGTTCTATGGCTTGGATTTAGTTCTCTCTTTTTTGGGGGGGGGGGTATCTCTCATTTGCCACACATTTTAAGATGTGTTTAGATTTTGCTAAGTATGAATCAATGCAATTACCACTTCAGTCGCTGTAGACAGCCTACTACCAGGTAGTAGTAGGTACATGTAATCAAGAACAAAAGGGAAGAGGAAAAAAAACATTTTCTTCGTAGTCAGAAAGGCCTTTATAGATTTGGCATCACACTTAAAATTGCATTGTATTGAAGAAATGCAACAATTTTGGAAATTATTATTTATAGGAAGGTTTGTGAATTCAGGATGTAATATTCTGACTCACCCAACAGCAAACATGTTTGCACTCTGGCTGGTATGACTCACGCTGGCATTTGTCTTTAGTGTGGCAATTGTTTTTGCCCTCTGCTTGGTGCACGATGAATGAAACGGCTGAGGTCCCCTGTTGCAGATTTACTACGTGCAGCTACGCTGGTAAATCACAGGCTCAGCTGTAGAGTATTTCCTGTAACACACACACACATGCACACACATGCACATACACTCACATATGCGTGCGCACCCCCCACCCCCCAACTTTACTTTTAAAGACTAGATTCATAGAAAGGAAATGCATAATTACAGTGCTGGCTTTTGCACCACATAAAGCAGCCCACATCAAAAGGTGTTTGCCATTAATGTTTCAACAGGTAATCTCTGGATTTATTGCCAAGCTGTGTTCCTGTTACTTAGCGCTCGGTGTTGAAATCGTTGAAACCTTTGTTGTACGCTAGCATAGTCATCTTAATCCTGCAAAAAAGTTAGTCAATAGTGCCTTTGTTTTCCAGCACTGCGTTTCACGTTGCATCAGCAGCGCAGAAGACGTGGCCATACTGGAAGCGGGGAGAAGGTTATGGGTGGGTTCTGGGCTGGTTTCCTAAGGAAGCGCAGCTCATGCGGTGGCATTGTTTGTGCCTGTGCCTGCGTGTGTGTCCCCAGCTTGTGTTACTTGGGTCCTCCTCGACCCAACCTGATGCCATGGGTAGAGGCTACGGGGAAGCTGGTCCCTGAAAGCTTTGTGTAAGTACGCAGCCGAAGAGCTGCGGGAACCTGTGGCTGAGCCCAGTGAGGCAAAGGCCACGGCACCAGCTCAAATCTTACTGGCGCCAGGGAATTGTTACGGTGGGCATCCGCTGGCATTACTCCTGATGCCTTTCCGCTGGTATTTGTTAATGCTACAACCCACAGAGCTGTCTTCTTCAGGTGGTTTATCTTTGGCTTGTTAAAATACTGCAAATAAACAGAACCTCGGCTGTTGGTTTTAGGTGCTGCTACCCTTTGGGACTCACAGCGTTTGGACTCCCCCTTCACCACCGTCTGTTTGCAGGAGAGCTGTGGTCGGTGTGAGATGTCTGTACGTTTAAAGAAGGGCTAACCCTTGAGCTTTTTCTCATCTGTAACAAGTTACAAGGGTGCTGCAGTTTTTCAAATGTGCAGGAGGCTCATTGTCTCAACTCAGGGCTGAGCTGCATTTTTGGCCTAATAGCTTCCACAAAAGAAAAAAGAGAAATATTTATGTCATGTAACAGAAGCATCCAGAGTGGTTATTTTTATTGCTTCTATCTGTTAAACATTACTGGCTCTGAGCCTGAATTATTAAGAACCATTTGAATTCTTTTTGCGATTTCTTCTACTCAGAAAACCTGTAGGAATGACTGTGTTACAAACATACAGGCAACAGAATTGTTTTTACTTAAAACCTCTGTGTGAGACCGAAGAAAGCTGGCATGCTAAGAGGCATGTAAATCAGTGTTGAAATCCCCCCTCCTTCCTCCTGCTATTCCTGCTTTGATAGCCATGAGAAAGTGCTGGGGGGTGCATAGGGGGTACTGATGTTAATGGGATGATGGATTTTTATTAAAAAATACGTCATTGATATCTGATAGGAGGTATTTGGGAGGTATTTTTCTTCTTCCAGTTCTGTACTATTGCTTCTTAGACAAAACAGCCTAGACATTGTCCTGTTAGTTTTCTTTTTGCTTGGTGGCATTGTACGTTGCACTGACTGCCCACCTCTTTACTTGCTCTTTTAATGCATTACGCTGCACTCTCTTTGTGGGGAAAATCTCATAGAGCTCTGAAACTAAGGACAGTAAGTGAAGCACAGGGCTAAGCACAGTTTAACCTCAAGTCTTCTTGGAAAAAATGGGTATTACTGAAGTACAAATAACGAGTATGGTTGTGTTTGCTGTTATTTGTGTAAGGGTGGTGTCTCGGATGTCTTAGAGTTGAATTTGTATTGTTATTAGGCATCATGTGAATGGAGAGTGTAAGTTTGAGCAGGCGTGCTTATTTTCGTATTTACAACTGCCCCTATGGTGATGAATCTTCTATTTTCTGATCGCTTTTTTGAAGGTGTCGGGGTGAAGGAATGGGTAACAAGAGCAATGGGGACCGCTCTGGGAACAAAGTTGCTTCTGTGGTTTCCAGATAACAGGTTTTGAAGGGCTGATATCCAGTGAGGAGGGCTGAAAAAACCCATTCCCGCTGTGCTTGCATAGGTTGATGTTAAAATCAGGGGCAGTTTACCTGAGCCTTAATTTGGAAAAATACCTGCTGTGGATGAAATAATGATGAATAATGCTTTCTTAGATTAAATCTTGGGACACTGATTTCTAGATGATGAATAGTTAGTGTTAGTTGTGCAGAATCAGTGGTCATCTTACAGTAGTGGCTCCTGCACTGAAGGATGTGAGCTGCAGCCTTATCTCTTCAGCCCCATGTGCTGGTCCTGTCTGTCTGCTTTTTGCAGACAGATGTTTCCATCCTGCAGCACTTTGTATTCCCGGTGAGTAAGCACTTGCACTGAAAATGCCATTCATGCAGGAAAGATGTGCTGTGCTGGGGCAACCCATGGATGTTTCCACAGAGCTGGGGAAGGTAACATCTATCTTCTTCACCCTACTACAAATGCAGGGCAGGATGGACCGCTTCTTTCTCTGAGTCCCATGATTTGCAGTCTATATTTCTGCTTTAGGACCTGCAGGATATGCAAAGTGCTGGCAACTTGATTTATTATTCCTTTGCACCCAGATACAGTTATTCACCCTGCACAACATCGGTGTAACACCTTGTGAAGTTGGGCATTTCACTATGGACCATATGCAAAGCCATGAGAAGTGCTTGTTTATGTGACAAAGCTGTGGAGAATCAAGCTTCAGATGAGGAATGGATGTTAAACAGAAATCAGATTGATGCCTGCCTGTTTTATGCAAGCAAAAACTCTTTAGTGCTAAGGTGATATTCCTTCATCGTAGCCTTAAAGTAGGCATAATTGTGATTTAAATCTTTTTTACACTAGCAGAACAATTAATGTAAAGATGACTCAGCCCCATCAGGAGCAGCCTTTGTACACTAGACAAAGTGTCAGGAGATTTTCAGATAGGTAAAGTTTGGCTTGGCTGGTGTAGGGAAGCGTTTGGTAACTTGAAATCTGAAAGACAGTTAATTCTTGGTTGGTTTGTGGTTCTTGGGTGTTGTTTTTTTTTTTTTTTTTCATTTCCATTAGAAGCTTTTCTATATGTGTGAAATCAGCTAAACCTGTTGAATATCATTTAGAAGTTTTTTCCTGACATGATAGATGATACACACATTAGGTAATTGAAATCGCACACACTCCAGGAAGATACAACCTCACCTTTCCCATTTGTGGTGGGGCAGGATTGAACCTGTCTAAAACTATTTCATGCAGAGGGAGAATAAAGGAGGAAATGAGTTACGGTTTTGAGTTGAAGGATTAGTTGTGGGATAATAGCGAACAACGAAACAACGTGGAAACAATGCTGCCTTCTCTTAAACAGTTTTATTAGCTTATGCTGATTTGTGAATTAGGAAAACCAAATTATGTGATGCAAGAGAGCAAGGAATGGCAATTAAAAACCTGCAGGAGAGGACTAGAAAAACTGTGATCTCTCACTGCCTGCTCTTCAAAGCAAGATGAAGAGCATGACCTTTTCTTGGAATAAATATGGGATATTGCACAGAGCCAGCTTCTGGTTTTCAGTTTTGCCAATTTGCAATTGCTCGCTTGTACTATGGTTCTTATTTGTTGATTGCCCTGGGGTCCAATTTTAGTAGCTAAATACTCCCAAGAAGTACTTCCATGTTCTTTGATTTGAGGTCTGTTCATCTCTCAATTACACTTCTAATCTGTCAACTCAATGTCCTTTTCAGCACTCAAAGACAGGGCTGTACTGTGCTATTTGAATAACCATAATGCTGTGGGACCACGAAAAACAGCTTCTTTGCATAACACTTCCCTTTTATAGCCAAGATGTGATCGGTAACCGTGTATTGATAATGATTCATTGATCATGTTGAAACTTCAGTTGCAAAGCCTGGTTAAAACCTAGTTATACTGCAAACTGGCTTTCCTTGTTGGTCCCAACTTACAACTCTTTTGCATGTTCCAAGAAGAGCATGTCATCACAGCCTGTCAGATCTGCATAGCAAAAAGATCGTCCCAATTAGGGAATGAGTGCTTTGCTCTTCAGGTGAGGATTGTGCTTCGGGAAGCAGCATATCTCCCTGTGCATCCTGGCGTTTGTGCCATGCTATCTTTAAATCTTAAGCATAAAAATGTCTGGAAGCTGTTGCAGGCAGACGTGCCTTGCCCCTTGCAGGAAGAAGTGCCTACGGGTAAGGTCAAGTGAGCAAGTTGTAGCAGATTAAACTAGCTTGTGAATTTACAGCGCATCGTCTGCTCCATACTAACTGGCTGCGTGTGTGGTGCAGCCTACAGTAAATACAAGGTCTCTCGTCCCTTTTTTCCCTGAGAGGTAGGCTGCCTTGCTTCATGTCATCTGTCCTGTGCAATGAGTGCAAGGAGAAGGAAATATGCCACGGAGCATCCCTGCAGTGTGTTGCACAGATGCTGCTTGTGACTTGTTCCTGTGTCCACGTGCTGGCAGGGGTCTGCAAGACAAATTCCAGACTGATAGCAAGATAACTGCATAGTTAGCATGCAACACTTCCTCCCGTTACAGCAATCGGAGCATTGTTTAGCTTGAACAGAACCAAAATCCTAATCCTGACGGTTAAATTTAGTGGAAGGACTTTCACTGAGTGGGGTGGGTTTCAGCCCAGTGTTACACACAGCTGACTCTCCAGGGAGGCTCAGAGGAGTGCGTGCCAGCAGGAGCTGCAAAATCTGGTATGAGAGACGAGGTGTGCATGGAGTAAACTTCCCTGTGCTTACTAAAAATAGTTGGAAGCCATCTAGTTTTGGCAGAAATGTTAAATATTTTCTTGTAGTCCTTTGGAATCCATTTTCAGGTTCCCCTGAATGCTGAATGACAAAAGATGGGTGATGGATGAATTTTGGGGGGGAAATAATTAAAAAATAGATTTTTTAGGAGATTTTTGGATCGCCAAATTATTCGGAAAGAAAACAATTTTGAAAATGCTGAAATATTTCATTTTTAGACTTAGAAACAAAAAGTTATCACTTAGAAACAAAATGTTTTAAGTATTTTGACCTGGGTTTTTTTTTTTCGATCTTGAGGTTCACTTAGTTTAAATAAAAATAAATTACTTGAAAATAAATTTGTTTGGGTTAAGCAAAATGTTGAGGGTTGACTTAAAAATAGGTTTTGGGTTTTCTTCTCTTTTTGGTCTGCTTTCTAAAGTTAAAAAGCTTGTGAGACCATGTCCAACGGTGTGCTTCTCTGTCAGATAATCTGCAGAGTCCCTTTTTAGTAGAGGAGAGGAGCTGTTGACCAGCGTCCTGGAAGCCAGGGCCTGAAGGATCTTGAGGTTGCACTGCCTCTGTCACACAGGAGCTGTATTTCCAGATCGGAGTTTCTTAAGCTGGGAAGACTTTTGTAACAGGTATCTTGCATTGCTACAGCCCACCAGAGAGAGGACAAAGACGCATATAACTGAGACTAGCGGTCATCATCATCATTGCCAGTGTGCCTTGGAGAGTCCCAACCAGCTGGACGCTGATTGACAGACACTGTTCTGGGAGGGCTTAGCCTCAGCTGGTAAATCCAGGAGTAGTCATACACTGGATCATCTGGGCAAATACTCGTTTGGGTTTTGGAAGGTTTTGTTGTTGTTGCTTTGTATGTTCAACTAAAGCAGACTGTCTCAGGCCTGTAAACTTTTTTGAATAGTTATCATTGCGTTGCCTTCCCTCTACCGTTCACCCATGAACTGCTCTTGTCCGTATGTCTGATTTGTTTCCTGCCTTCACATAGGGTGAAATTCATCTGCATGCATCTGTAGCCATCTAATCTGAGCTCAGTGTCTAGACTCACTTTATGGAAGGAGAGAAGCAGACCTTTCTAGAGAGTGATTCATTCTGTCCTAAAGCAGATGCTTAAGATAGGTCAAATTAATCATTTTCTAGATTGCCTAGTTTCCTCCACTGAAAGTAGAGAGAGCTTGGTCTGTCTCAGTTGTAGACTTTTGTCCTACACATGTTTTTGGTTTGGGGACATGGATTGCAGCATAGCGCTGGTAAGATGGGATCCGTATGCATGAATCCTGAAATTACATGTGAAAAGTTTGAGGAGACTTAAGTCAAGGAGATAGTAAAGGCTTGTGACACAAAGTGAAACTAAGAATTTAGGAACCACAAGTAGACCATGGGAACCTGACTGAAGGAAAAAGCCCTGTGGGCCCTGTGGAAATACGCACTCTATTTTAAGTATTCTTTGTGGGGTTCACATAAAAATGAAGCGCAGCAGTTTTCCCAGACCCCAGTAAGAAGGCTGAGGGTAGTCCGATACATTGTACAGTAGGTCAAAAAAATTAAGAGTTGGTCCACAAAGAAATTCTGTCAATAAGCATGAAAGAACCACGATATTAAAAATCTCAGATGTGAAAAATATTTCCTACTGAGGAATAGCAAGTGTGTGTGTGTGTGTTTGATTTCAGTACTCCTCTGTTGCAGTATTACAGATAACCACAGAAATAGATGTTTGTGTGTTTGCGTCCCCCCCTGTTCATTGAGAACAAAAGTATTCCTGTATAGATCTCTCTGCACACTGTGGACTTTGTTTGCAGACACTTTTCAAAAGAACAAACCCCAAGTAGTTTTTTATTCCTCTTGTTATGGCAACAGAAGTATCCAAGACCTATTTTAATTATGTATCTGCCACAGCAACTCTGAACTGGGTTTGAATTGTTGGTAATAAGAAGTACAGAGCAAATGACTCTTCCTATCCTGGATCAGTGTTTGACATACACTCACTCTGTACTGGAATCTCCATCCTGGGAGTTTATTAAAAATGCATTTGCTTCAAGGAGATGTGGGAATCAATTGTTACTTGCTAAGCAGCTCTATAGATTTTCCTCTTTTTATTCCTTGCTTTCCTTTCTTACTTTGTTTTGTTTTTCTTTTACAGCTCTATCTTACTTTATTTGAAAGAGGAAAGCCAGTGAGGACCTGTGAGCAATCCAGCACTTTCTGAAAAATCTTCATGCTAAAGGATAATCCAGAATTCCCTGAAGAAGAACGTAGTGAATGTTGTGAGTTCCTAGCAGCGATAATGTGTACTTGCAATTGTGTCTTTTAGGGGGTGGTATCTGCACTTTAGTGTTTGCTCCTATCCCTGTCAAGTACTGAGCATCTTCTCTCTCTGCTGAAACCAAAGGCAGATGTGTTTGCGTTGAGCTGCAAAGCCAGACTTGAATATCTCTCCTTCTCTCTTTTTTCTTTCTTTTAATGTCTTCAAGGGCAGAATAGTGTTACCTAAGTAAAGATGCGGGGTTTCTTTTCTTTAGACTGCTACAATTATTTAACATATTACTATCGCTTTTTAGTGAAATATGTAAGCCTGCATTTGAAGGCCTTGTGAATGCGTAGCCTAACAAGAATGAAAAATTTTATGGATAACAGTTCAGCAATCTACAGGTCAGATTCAGGAGTTTTATACACGATTATACCATGATTGGAATTATTTGGCCACTTTCAAATTAGAGGAATGCCAATGTGGTTATTTGCACCTGGTCTTCCAAACTCCTATTGCTTTGATCAGTTCATTGTATTAGTTTGAGTATTTTCAATACCAGTGCTTCTCTCAGATGTTTGTGTTCATGGGAATTGGAGTAACACACTTTTCAGAGGGAAACACAGTCATGTAACTAAGACAATTTAAAAGAAAATGTTCCCATGAGGGACAGCTAAAGAGAAGGCATAAATATTTTCATGTTCATTGTTTTTCTTATGAAGGCCACTGCTTTTCTGGGTTGAAATGGGCAAATGTGCAGATCAAACGTAAACATCCTCACAAACAGAGGAAAACAAGAATTCTCTGCTTGTCAGGTTTAAGAATAATCGCTATTTTTGTCTTAAGAAGGAACCTTGGGAATTTCAAAATTAGGTAAATTAGTTTTTAAATCCTTATGCCCAAAGTATGCAGTGGTCCTTCAGGATGTTAGTGATAAAACAGCTGCAGATTCTTCCATTTTAAGTAAATTAGTTTTTGCGCTTTCCATAAATCTAGTAAATATATTTTATGACTGCTGGGCATGCCTTCTAGCTCCCTGGAAGTTGGATGCCCTACTTTGCTCTGCTTTTCCCTTTGGGTTCAGGCTTTGGGAAGCAGATGGAGACAGATTCTAAGAGGTGCTGCTTTCCTAAGAGCCACTTGCAAAATAGGTGTTAGAGAAGACACTGAACAATCTTCATCGTCTCTCCCCTTTCCTGCATGCTTTGATCTACAGTGAAATAGTTAACAAAGCTGACATATTGAGTTGTTAGTTACTAGTACTGCTAAACTGCCGAGTTAGTAGCTCATTAAGATGAATAAGGGACCTCTGAGACCCGGAGCATCTCACTGTCTTATATCCAAGCAGATGTGACTCTATCAGCTTATTCCCACACTTTGAAACAGACTTCTTCGAAACCACAAGGGCTTGCTTTGCACACTGACATCCTAGAGCAGAGGAGGGCAGCCTTGAATAACAACAACAACAATAATGATGATGATAATAATAATAAACTGTCCTAGCACGCAAACGGTTTGGGGTAACAGGAGATGTTTATTCAAGATGTTGCAATCACCTCCACTGATTGCAACAGCAGCACCACCTCATGCTGAGGAGAGAGGAGAGCATTCCCCAGGTCCTCTTTGTATGTGGTGTGCCAGATCAGCCAGATAAACTGCATGAGGAAAGGAGGTGATCATCAGCCATTACAGGGGATGGAGTATCTTTCAAAGATGCTGTCGGTATGATTATTACATTCTGACCTGTCCTAAATGGTTTAAGATCCTGCTTAAAGCGCAGCACGGTTGTCTGCTATTGTGGTGCCAAACCCCCGAATGACACTCACGAGGTCTGGGTTTGCACAGAAAAAGCAGCACTCTTCTCACCAGGTATGGATGGAAAGAAGTGCTTTTGAGAATGACTTTCACCGTGGCATCCAGGACTGGTTTCTTTCGGGGAGTCTTTGTAGGTGAGAGAGCTCTTTACAAGTTCCTTGAGAGCGCATTTTTTCACCTGGCTTCTGCTTGGAGGACAGTGCCGCAAGAAGGAGGCGGTTGGCCAGGCTCCTCCTCTTCCTTTATCCTCTTGGGGAGACAGGAATACCAGAGATGAGGAGGGATTGTGTTTCTGCTGAAAGGATACAGTGATTTTACTGAAAAAAACTGCACTCTCTTCCCTGAGTGTTTGCAAGGTATCATCACGTTAAGATGTTCAGAAAGCAATCAGGCCTTTCCCATTGTAAGTGGTAGGTGTTCTCATCCTTTCTGCCTCCTCCTCCTCCTGCCACCCAGGCAAATTTCAGAGGACGGGGGGTGTGAGGAGGCAGGGTGACAGTAGACTGGGACCAGTGTCTTGTATCCACCTAGAAACTGCCTGCTTACTAAACAGTACAAATGTCTCGCTTCCTTTCTCCTGCTCTCCTCATTTGGATGAAGCACATTTCTGGAATAGCAGAGCTTGTACAAATCAAGTCCATATTCCTCTCTTGCAGAGAGAAAGGGATGTCAGGAGGATTCGTTAAGGAGGAACGTTTATTTCAATTACTGTGGGGCAAAACCAAAGCCAGCCGAGGCCTCTTTGCTCTCGCAGGAGGGTACCTTTTGAATTTCAGCATACGGTTTTGTAATTTTCTGGTAGGATTTAGATATCCTTAGGGTTTTTTTTCCATCCTGAAAACATATGCCACAGCTTTTTTGGAGTGCTAGCCACACAAGCACAAACACATTCTGACAGGAGCAATGAATAAACTCTTCATGTTCCTCACTTGCAGGCATTTTTTCACTTTTTTTTTTTTTGCGCTTATGCGAAAACCTCTGGCACGGTTTGTGGGAAATGGAAAATAAATCTCTAAATCCAGTATGTGTCAATAACTGAAGCATCTTCAGTTGATCTCATATCTATAACTGTAATTTTGGGCAAACTGTAGATGGCAGGGTAGTAAACATCCCTGTTTCTCGCTCCGACAGGCTTTTCATGCCCACCTTTGGTGGGACCTTGCTGCCATAAGGGCTGACCCCAGAGAAGGTCTCAAGGACTGTGGCCACACAAGGCTTAGCCCCGGTCCCATCCCATTTTTTGAGCTGCTGCCTCTTTTCTCCGCTCTTTGGCTCTCCTCGCTCCCCTTGCCCTGGCCCTATCTCGTCCGTACACCTCCTCTGGCTGCTGGCTGTTTTTCCTGGCACCTGGACCCGTGGCGGGGCTGGGAGTGACAGCTCCTGGAGCTGATGTCAGTGCTGCTTCCTGAGCCGCCTGGCCAGGCTGGCGGCAGCCCGGGCACACCCTCCCCCCAGAGCATCACCTTCTCTGCCTGCCCGCACTGCTGCTGTGGCAACCCCTCGGAGAGGAAGCATACATGAGTGATGAGAATTGAACGTTCGTGAGCCTTTTACAGTGGTTTTCTGCGAGCAGCTGTTGCCCACACCTTGAGCCACAATGCCGGGTTTGTGGCGTGGTTGGAAGTAATGCCCCGGTGTCTGTTCAAATGGTGATGAGCTGTGCACACCTTGGAAGAGTGACAGGAAGTTTTGACACATGCAGCCTTAATGTTTCTGGACGTCTTTGCTTTTGAATTGCTTTGGTATCAGTATGCTAAACCACTTAATGTTTTTTTACAGAAATTACCAGGCTACTAACAAAAGAAAGAGCTGCATGTGTCCGTTCTTCCAAACAACTGCCCAGTACATGCCACTTAGTATTTATAGGGAGAGGGAAAAAGGGAAGAATCGCTGTCATTTGAGAAATGTCTCTCAGAAGCGGCAGTAATTTATTCCCAGGCATTATTCTTCATTAAGAGCTACAGACAGCTGCAGCTTCCCTTTAAATAGAAATTGCGCTCTGTAGGCATGCTATACATAGGGCTTCAGGTTTCTGACATTTCTCTGCCAAAAATCAGAAGTATTTCTCCCCAAATAAATGTTTATTCAGAAGGTCTTATTTCCTGGCTTTTATTTCATGTCATGTGATTGTGCTGGTCAGACAAGAACGACTCAAGGCTGACATTTGGGAGAGGAAGCTGAAACAGTTTGGGTCTCTTGGAGGGCTTCAAAAAAAAGTCTCCAACCATAAATCCGGGCCTTCAGTTTGGCAGTTTATTTTATCTGATGAACACTGGATTTAAAAGGATGTTGCAGAAATACAGCAGAGCTACTGTGTCTGCGTGGAAGTGAAGCAGGCAGTGGTAGATGTTTCTGGCCTTCAGGTCCTCTCATCTCCTTTCCCGGCCTCGAAGCTGCCATCCTCTGAGCATGCATGGGCAGCAAACCTGCCTTGGCGGCATGCAGCAACTGAGCTGTTTCAGCCATGGGGCATCCCCTGTACGGTCAGTGTATGGGCACCTGTGGACAGCGTGGGAGAGCTGGGCTGTGTCTGCTTGCCCCTGCCACCTGCCAGAGAGGTGGCCAGGGTGGCTTCGAGTGCTGCAGAAGGATGATGAGGCTGTAAGCCACCAACGCTCAGGGACCAACGTAGGGCCAAGCAAATGACTTTTATTTTCCCTGGTGACAAGTGATAGGACGAGAGGAAATGGGTTCAAGTTAAGCCAGGTGAGGTTTAGGTTGGATATTAGGAAAAAATTTTTCACTGAAAGGGTTATCCAACATTGGAATAGGCTGCCCAGGGAGGTGGTGGATTCGCCATCCCTGGAGGTGTTTAAAAAAAGGGTAGACGTGGTACCTGGGGATATGGTTTAGAAGTGGTTTTGTCAGGTTAGGTTAATGGTTGGACTCGATGATCTCAAAGGTCCCTTCCAACCTTAACGATTGGATGATTCTATGATCCTAGTCACGTCTGTGCAGCTTCCACAGATTTACCTATTTTCTTCTTCGCAAATCTACAGGGTGGCTCTGCAACTCACGACTTCCTAACCTGTCTTTTCCAGCCTGGACTGCTGAGCTTCCTCCTCCTTTGTCTCTGGGGCTTATCTGCTGGATCCATACTTTCCATTCAGTGTGCCAGCCCCTACCACTCCAGTAGATGACTTTGCTGTCATAGAAGCCCCAGTTGGTTGCCTTTTGTAACCTGTGGCTATGCTGTTCCTGTCAAATATAAGATGTCTTCCTCCTCCCCATCTTCCCACACCCCTATGTTTATGGCTTGCAGTATGCAATCTGTGTATTAAATTAATTTTTAGTTAGGTTATTCATTATTCTTTTGCTTTCTTCTTGGCCGATAGAGCTTCCAGAGAACTGAGAAGCTGTAATTTCCGCAGGGCTAAAATCCAAGTCTTTGATAGGCAGGCATGATGCCTGGGGCCACTACATGTTGCTACCGGTTGTCAGCTTTGTAAAACTTACCCTGCAGAGCAAAGAAATCTGGGCACAAAGATTGGTCTCCTCTCTTACCGCGGCAAGCTGTAGTTTCCCAGTCTGTTCTGCCTTCCCTTCATTGTCTTCCAAGCAAATGGCTGTAAGATTATGACTCCCATGTTTGGACTGAGAACAGCTTTCGCCTGAGCAAACAGATTTCTCTTTGGCAGTCACTTTAACTGCTGCCCCAGCTTTTCGCTGTCAGCTTTGTTTCGTGATTTGCTTTTGGAGAAGTCCAGGCAGTACCGGTGCATTGGAGCGAGTAAATGAAGCAAGGAAGGCAGGTGAATGTGTTTGTTAATGATTACAATACCAGGGTGGTTGCAGTATGGTCCATGAGGGAAAAGCTTCTCCTGTAGTTCAACAGTGTCGCTTGTGGTTGCTCTTATTTTTAACTTGGTGGTGTCAGTTGGAGAAACTTCCAGTCCTTGCTTGCAGCGCTTCTTGATCTGAGAGACTTCCAGTTTAAACCAAGAAGAAGCATTGGGAACCAAGCCCAGCCTTCACAGATGACAGCATGGCGTGAAAGTTGCTCTAGTATTTGCAAGTTGTTTCTGGGTTGAAGCTGACCAAAACACAGGTGTCCCATGCCTGTTAGAATATTTCTTCTGCCTCTCCTCTGTTTCACTGCTGCTTTGTTGTACTGCTGTGTTAGTGAGCATCACTGGTGAGTTGGTTTGCTGCACCCATGATGACCCAAACAGTATCTAGTAGCCTGTCAATGCTTCTCTCAAAGCTGATAATGTTGGTGGCAGCAGCAGCAGGAAGAGAATATAAATTAAGCTCTCTGAGAGGGGAGTTTTTTTCCATGCTCTGTGTGGAGCATGCATTTAAAAGAAAAGACTGCTACTACTTGTAGGTTAGTTAAAAGAGATCACAAGCCCTTTGTAGCAGAATACTATTCTGAACTACTTGTTCATTCAGATTTATTCCAGGTTTGTTTGCAGCCTGCCAGGCATGTTGACCCTGGATGCTTATGTTGGGAAGGAATATTAGATACTCTCAAGAAACTGGCAGTATTGATGATAATAGTGTTTCTTCTCAGTGAGTTTTATGTTTCTGGTTGTTAATCAGCATCGGTGTTCCCAGCTGCAGACACTGATGAATGTTTCAGAGGCACCTGATGGCAGAAAGGTCAAGAGGAAGAAGATAAAGAAGCAAGTTGCCACAGTTGTTCTTAGCTTCTTTTTCTGTTGAGGTGTCAGAAGTACAGACAAGCTAAAGAAACCTGAGGTGCTGTAGTCTTCTATTTATTTCTAATGGGTTCCTTGCAGTGGAGAGGTGTCCACAATGGAGGCAGCAGGTAAATTGTGCTTTAAGCCTTCAGCTGCCAGGAGTTTTTCTCTCTGGCAGATAAAACCTCTCTTATCAACAGCTTGATTTAGCATTTCTGATGCAAATAGTTCACAGAAAGAAACCTCAGGTAACATGAACTGATGAAGTAGAATTGAGGTTGACGCTCAGAGTGGAGCAACAGAAAGAGCATTGGTGGAGCTAATACTTCTCATGTTCATAGTTAACGTGTTTTGGGTCAATTTTACATTTTTTAAAAGGAGTGTTGTTTGTTTGTTTTCTCATAAAATCATGCACTGTGAGCAACTTTGTTAAAGAATCAGCTTCTTATGGGAGAAAAAGGCAAAATAATGACTGTCATTCAGCCTGCATCATGTACTGCTGTTGTTTGAGGTGGGAAGGTCCTCTTAACTCGTTTCTGAGTTAAGGTGTCCATTAGATCCACAGTGAGAATTACCATGGTTCTTTTTCACTTTTACTAGATCAGTTTAATTGTTTGTATGACTATCTTTATTCAACCTGAGGGATAGCCTGCAGAGTGATCAAGGAGATATAAGTACAAGCACTTTCTTCTTGTTATCATTGACCAGTTAAACCAGTTCAACTGAAGGGGTTTGGCTTAGTGAACAGTCCTACTGCTTCTGATGACATTCATAGAAAGGGTGAGTGAGCTGCAGAGCTTTATATGTCTTCATTATAGGGTGAAGTCTCTTCTTAAATTAAATGAAGCAAGCAGTCTTCATTAGCTCCGGGTTTTCTTGTTGTTATTATTATTCTAATGTAATTATCACTTTTCTTCAGTCAGCCTTCTGCTTGGCTACTTACAAGTAAACTCTTTCCATCTGGAGAGTATTTTGAGATGCGGAAGGTACAGTGAAGTAGTGGAACTATTGTTAGCACCGTGTTCTTCCTCTCCTTCTCTTCAACTACCTAGAATGCTATACAAGGAAATAGAAAAAAAAAAACCATGACAAACATAATAGGATCCTCCTCTCAAAAAAGATTATGCAAAGGAAGGCTGTTGAGTTATCTGCATAAAAAGAGGGAGAAAGCTTCACACATCAATCTGTAAGACCCCTGCAGTTCTTTGCTTCAAAAAAGCAGCATTAAGAACTGAGGAATCACCCCACTCTGCTCTCAGATGACAAGACACGTTGCTTCAGCACTAAGTAGTTCTTGGGCATAGTGAAATACCTGCTGACTGCAGGGAGTAAAAAAGGTTCAGTCACGATGGGTACATCTATTTGTGCATCTGAGCCCCGTTCAGAGATTCCCAAGCTGACAAGGTGCTTTGCTCAGGCTAATTAGCCCTGCTTCTCCCCTTACATCTTCCCTGATTATGCTAATTAGACTGAGCAGGGTGCTGCCTGACACTGGTGAGAGTCAAACAAGTGTGTCTGTACAGCCTTGCCCTGCGGCGTCCTATAAATGTCTGAGCCCACTCAGCACAAGCCCACGAGTCTGTGCCATGTGGTTGTGCTGCACAGGTATCTCCTGGAGTTTTATTGTATGTGCTGTCAAGAGTCACTCAGCCTTGGGTGATTTCCTTGGACTCCAGTAGAGGTACTAAGTGTCAGGGAAGATCTTGAACAACTAACTGCCCGTAGCCTCCTTGCTCTCAGAAAAACACATGCTGCTAGGTGTCTTCTGTCCTGTTCTTTTTGTTGTATGTGAATGACTTCACTGTTTCTGGAGGTGGTGGTCTGGAGCTCCAAGGGAGAGGGAGTTGGTGAGGGGACAGAAGTACCCAGGCAGACAATCAGAAATGGTGGGGCTGAGGAATAGAAGTATGAAGAACTTGGGCTTTCTGCTTTTCATTCTATTTATGTATGCAGGACTGGAGGAAAAATGGGTTGGCAGGTTGAATTAGATTGTGAAACCTCGCTAATTAGCTGTGCATTCTCCACTCCACCTCTCCCTTCTTCCTTCCTAAGTGGGATTCTTGCAGAATGAAATGAGTGCAGGGATAGGTGACTTCCATAATTTGGTGTTATAACATTAAATTCCAGCTGTAGCAATATAGGTAAGTTTGCTATCAAGTATTGTTTCAAAGATATTAACTGAGCTTACAGAAGACAGGTTTTAGAAGAAACAATCAAAAAAAAACCCTGAAAACCCCAAACTGACAACAAATAGAACTATTTCTGCTCGTTATAGTAGAAATGTCTTTTTACACTCCTGACTGTTCTTCCTCTGACTGGCACCTTCCTGAGAAATGCGGTTGAGAATGAATGCATATGTATACACACATACACACATGCCTATCTATATATACATTGATCTTAGTGAGCCTGGGAATGTAAAAGGAAGTGCAAAGACGTATGCTGGTTTTGGCAACTTGTTTGTTTTAGTTGCGCAGTCTCATGATTTTCTTCATTTAAAAGGTGCGTTAATGTTCTGTGTGTGAAGCCTGAAGTGTGATAGTTAGATCTCTTATCAAAAGATGGATGTCCATGTTTCATTCCATATTGTGAAATGATAGTCCTCAAAATATCATGTCAAGCCACTACCATGAATAAATAGCTGTACTGTATTATTTTTGGGAGTAGCAGTTTCCAAGACAGTCAGTATGATCGCAGCCATTAAGCGAGTAGAAAGTGTTTTGAAAGAGTAGAAAGAGCTTTGTTGACTGAAATGGCTGGGTCAGAGCTGAAAAGGAAGAGTTTGCTGTTTTAAAACATAGCAGACATTTTAGACATTCTTATCAGGATGCTTCAGTAACACAGTTGTGTGAAAGACTGATAAGGGAACATGCGATAGCAGCCCTCATAATTTAAAGTGCCCAAACTTGGCACATTCTATGGTAATGTAAAATAGTAATAAATATAAATCTTGTGTTCTGGAATTCCCGGGTCTGCTTATTAGCAGATCAGTGTGTAAACACTGCTCAGTGTGTCTAGTACTAGAAGGATGTGTTTTGTTCTTGCAAAGGGATGTGTGCTGGCTCTGCACTCCCAGAGCATGTATAAGACAGGCTAGATTCAGACTGAGCTGTACTCTGCATTTTCAAGATGAAGTCTGTTTTGTGTAAACCACACGTGAAAACAATATGTAGGTAATTTGGCACTGAAATGCAGGTATTTCACCAGTTTTGAATCATGACTATTAGTTACTGGTTTCACTTGAGCTGCCTAATAAGGTCTTGCTAGGAACACCTTCACAGGGCAACTCAATCAGAATTGCAGATTTAACGTTGCTCCTTGGTCAGATTGGGACTGGCAGTTTCCAGTTGACTCCCAGATCTGCACCTGTTAAGTGCATAAAAATGGTTTAAAAGAGTGGGAAGAGCTTTGTTCACTGAAACAACTGCATTGGGACTGAAAGTGGAGAGCAGCAGATGGAAGAGCACGGGACCGCTAGTGACAGGGGATGAATCCCAGTGTTTGCACCCCGTGGCTTCTGTAGGCCCGTGGTAGCTGTTTTTCTCTTACAAACTTGAGCTCTGATCCTGCTTGTTGACCTGTGCATGCTCATAATGCTGCCTGGCGTGTCAGGGCTGGAGCCTCCAAGCAGTAGAGAATGGTGTTTATCCGTGGTCAAAGAGGGAAACCACCATGCCAACACAAAACCTGTTGTCTGATGAGACCAGTGGTAAAGGTAACATGTAAAGCAGTGGTGATTGCTTCTTCAGGAAAGCAAATGGAAGCAGGATAAATGGTCCTTAACTGAGTTATGGTTGGTATTTTAAGGCCTATGGCATAATGCATTTAAGCTCAGCGAAGGCATTTCTTTTTAAACATTCCTTCAAGACATCAGAATGTTGCAAAAAGCAAAGCAGTCAGATTGTGGTTGTGCAAAGCTGGTATGGTATCAGTGTAGCTGAAACTGAAATTGCAGTCACGTGAGTTCAGTTTCAATGCTTGTATTGTGCTAGAAAAAAGTGATTTGGTATAGAAAAGATTTGTCTTATTAAAGCATCTCTTTTTGTTTCTGTGTTTTTTTTGTCTTTCCATTTTTATTTTGGCGGAGATGGTGTGGGGGATGAGGAGTTGCAGATTGATGATTGTTTGTCTGTAAACTGTCTTACTGGAACAGAGACTGTAGGAGGCTTTCTCATGGCTCTTAGTCAGACCAGTGCCTTATCTAAACAGTATTTGACCCTTAAAGATGCTACACATGGGTCTCATCCAGCCTACCTAGCTGATCAGAGCAGACAGTATGGTCATGCTAACAGCAGCGTACTCATTTGGGGAACCATTCTCATGTATCAAACCACTGTGTTCTTGAAAGTCTTATAGCATCCTTTCTCTTGATTTATTTTAATGTAGTTCAAAGGTGTACCAGAAAGGAGAATTTGATACTATGATGAAGCAAGTACAAAATGAGGGCAATGCTGTATCCTGACATCACCACATGGTACTTTTTTTGGCGTTACGTTAGTATGTGATGACTTGTAGTGGTAGCTATGCAGCAGCTCAAAACAAACACTGCAAAAACTTTGATCTCAGGCAGTGTTTGTCACTACAAATGTATTTATCTGTGTGGACCATCAGTCTTAAGACTAGTAATAACAGCAGTGTGGGAGAGCTCGTGGTATCTAGTCTGAGGCATTTCTACCCTGCTGATGTCAAACAGGCTGACAGCAGGTAGGAGACTGATGGCAGAGGTCAAGTCTTGCTAGGCTCATTACTTGCCCTTTGTTTTATGGTGGAGCAGGGGAGAAATTGTATCCTTGATCTTTCACCTGAAAACAATAAGAAAGGAGGAGATAGAGAGGAGGAGTGGTATGCAATTGGAGAAATAAAATGGCAATTCACACTGCTCTTTCATATAATTTCTTGCATTAAAAAGTAAAGTCAATAATTCCTGTCTTCTTATTTTCTATTTTTTTTAGATTCAACTTAATAATGACAGGAACATTCTTCCCTTGGTAAGAAGGAATTCTGATATGCAAAATTTGAAACTTAAGGGATAAGACAAGGGGAATTGCATTGTTTTCATAAATAAAGAATCATTTAAATGGTTCCTGACCGGTTATGAATTACTTTATCCCTTCACAAAGGGAGACGGTAAAAATTTAGCCTTGGTAAGATTTGGCCAAATAATGCTAAGCATGGCGAGATTCGAAGCACAGTGGAAATATTATGAGTTTCTTAGAGTGGTTTCCCCAGGAGTTTGAGAAGAGTGGGTTGAGCCAAAAGCTTATCCAAGCTAAGGTCTGATGGTGTTGGGATCAAAGCATTTAGCTCAGGTCATGATAGAGATACAGCAGGCGCCTGATCAGAAACCACCTTCTCCCTTGCTCAGACTTTTTTTTGGTTTCTGTCTTGGTTCTGGCTTGTTTCTTAATTTAAGCAATCTCCCCTGTGACATGCTGGTTGCAATAAGTCTTGTCCTACATGGCCTTTTCTACAATGCCTAGTGCAGTGAACATGGTAGAGGAAGGTGTTGCCTTTTGGAAGGAGAATTGCATTTCTTGGTATCTATTGTACCTTTAAAATTCTTCTCTTTCCTTCCTGTCTGCAGAGAGACTAACTGGTGCTGAGATGTTCATGTATTATTCCTGCAACCCTTTCCTCTCTTGCAGCCTGCGGTTTGGGATGACTCCACTGGTAGGGCACTGACTTGCAATCAGGAGACGTAGTGGCAGAGCCAGGAGGAAATGCTATCTGATGGGTGACTTGAGGCGTGTCATGACCAGTCAGTGCTGCAGCCATAAAATGGAGATAATGATACTGATATCACTCCTTGGTAAAGCATTATGAAATGTTTTCATGAGTATTTCTGCTCCGTAGCCTGGGTGTTTTTAGCCTGGATTCCAAGGAGGTGAGATGTGAGTGGTGGTGATGATGTCTGTCTGTCTGCTTGTCCATCCCTGTGCCCCCCTTCACATAACACTGAGCGTCTTGGCTAATTCCCACCAAATCTGGCAAGAAGTAGAAGTCACAAAGAGAATTAAGTTGCTAAACTCAGCAGGCAGGGGAGGTGAGAGGCATGAGTTAGTGCTGACACTGAGGGGGAATAGACAGCCAAGCTCTGCCCTTGCTAACTTTCTTTGGCAGTGGCCAGCAGCGCACCCCACCGCTGCATCCAGCAGGCTGTGGCAGCCCTTGCCCAGGTGCCCAGGCCAGCATGGCGGGATCTGGAGCAAGGCTGGGCTATTGGAGGATGCCAGAGAGAAGATGGTGCAGAGACAGTGAATGCGGAAGGGACAGCAGAGGTGCAGAGCACAAATCCTTCTCTCACTGTTTTTTGGTAGAATGGGACGTGCTACTAGAAGGGCTCCAACTCAATTTACTGTTCGAAATCCTTGTGGTGGTTTTGCTTTTGGCTGCTCTGAAGATGCCTTCCTCATGTTCCTGGGATGTTTTCACTCCTCTTCTGTGCAGAGCTAGGTTCCTGTGCCACAAGGAGCTCTGCATCTTTCCTGGCACCTTCAGCAAAGCTCTTGTGCTTCTTCTCCTCCATGCTGCTCATGTTTTACTTCTGCAGTAAACGCAAATTTAGAGCTACCTTCTGTCCGTGTAACTGTGGGGCTTCTCTCCATGTATCCCAAGTAGAAGAGCCTTCCTATTCTCATGAAGAAATTCTCTCTTTGTCCTCATTACACACATTTAATGTCTGGCAGGCCCTGTTTTCAGTGACTGCTGAATTTCTCCCTTGCACAGCCCTGTTTGTGCCTCCATAGTGCTGGCCTTTTCACTCACTTGGCACAGCGCTCTGGTTTTGTATTGCTCTGTACATTGAAGGCAGCTACATGGTAGTAGTTATAATCACAGGGATGCAAATTTATTATCTCATGTTTAGTAACTCAGTGGGAGCACATGTTTATCTTGTACACTTGAGTGCTGTTTTAAAATAGTATTGTATATACAATAGATAGATTTAAAGTTGGCTAACCAAGAAAACATCCTCAAGGCTGAAAGAATAAGCATGAAAGATATGCAGGAGTTGCAGCCTGGGTTTCAGCACTACTTTGTGTCTGATGTGCTGACGTTCATGGCCGTAGCAGTTAGATGTCTCATTTATACACCTAGATAAAGCCAAGATAGTTTGAAGCAATCAGATTCATCTCATGTCTTGGAAGAATGAGTTTACACTTTGCAAGAGAGAAGAGATCTGAAAATTTAATATTTTTTTTTTAAAAAAAGAATATTTAAGTAAGTATCATTTTACTGGGAAGAAGGGACAGGTAAACAAGTAGCTAGCTGACCACAGGCTCTGTGGCTTCTGCTAAGATAATTATGTGAAGACCGAGACTCTTGAACTACCTTCAGGTCAGTTGTTTTCAACTATGTTAGTTTAGGTAGATTTAAAGTTCAGTTGCTTTGAAATGGAGAAGCCATGACCGGGAAGGAACATGACCGGAAAGCATCAGTCATGGAAAAATACTGTAGCTTAAAGTTGGCTTTGAAGTCTCTGAGTCTTTTTATTGACTTCATAGATGTTAGGTTAGGCCTTTGGTACAGAAAGTCAAGATCAGACGTGTCTCTGAAATTATTTTTCAGGGATTATTTATATGTGTGATGTGTACTTCTCTGCTGCTTTAATAAGAATCTCTCATATCGAACTCATTATTATTACTATTATGGCATTAAGTTTGCAGGCTTGGTCAAACCGCATTTTGACTGGGTATTTGGATACATAAATGGTAATAAAAAGACTCTCCGTACCAAAGAAGTCATAATGTGCTTGTGTGCGTGGAAGGGAATGGAGATTTCAGAGTGTGTAGATTGGCTACCAAACCAACCTACTTTTGCAGTCACTTTGCAGACGGTAGTCTGGGCTGTTGTGCCTAACGAGTCCAGGAAGATCATCTCTAACTTCCGGCTGCACATCCCATCTTTGAATCAAAGGGAATTTGACTAGAATAGTTTCAAATCTTTTTCTATTAGCTCGTACTTTATTTTTCTTTTTGTTTTATTTTCATGTACCTCCCATTTGCATTGAAGTAAGAGGTGCAGAAGACCAGTAGATCACACCATGTCTGTTGTCCTGACAAGATGGGACACTTCCCTGCAATGCATTTTTAATTGTTTTGCCCTACTAAGTTCCCACTGTCCAGACCTTGTGGCTTCCTCCACTTCCCTTAAGGAGCTGTTAATAAGTCTTGTATCATATTCAGCCTAATTTTCACTTCTAAAAATTTCCCATTAGTCTTAAGATGTCCAAGAAACCACCTGACATAATTCTGTCTTACTCATTTATGACGTTGGACATATCAGCAGGGGTGGAAGCAGCAGTAATGGGATACTGCAAATCACCTGTCTCTTCAGTACATGCTGGGAGAGGCTCCTAAGAAGCTGTCCACATGATATGTCAAACCCTGTCTCTTGACCAAAGGAGCAGGAATGTGCTCTGGACAGGCACCAAAACTTTGAGATGTTTAGGTTTATCTGAAGCAAAGTGAGCGAACCTTTACTGTACTGGCTGATTGAAGTGGTGTTGCTGCATGTTAAAATTTCTGAAGGCCTCATTTCATCACTCTGCCTTTAATTTCCTTGTACTACTCTCAGTTGTTTCTTATTTTCCTGTCAGACCTATATGCGCTCTCAACACTAAGTTTTCATGTCTTTCTTTTTATTTCCACAGTACATGATGGAGTCACATCCCACATGGCTCTGCCATCTGGAACAACTTCCCTGGCTCATACTCCTTTTGAGTTTCAGCTTTATCTTTGGCCTCTATGTGTTAATCTTCCTTCTAATAAAACAATCACATCTTATGCCCAGAGGCTTCCAATTCTTCTCTGCTCAGTCTTTCTCCTCAAGACACGTAGCTTTTGCTACCCTTTGATACACAAGGTATATTGTGATCTGTGCTTATTATTAGACACGGAAGACCTATTTTAGAGATACCTAATCACATACTTAAGTCTAATTCTGGTTCAGGACAATACTTCAGGACACACCTTTTTAACATCCCCTTATCCCTTTGATTTCAATCGGCTTCACTAATTTAAAGTTAGGTACATGGTTAAATACTGTGAACATGATAAAACCTCAGCTGTGAAACATCTTTTTTTATATTAAAAAAAAAAAAAACAAACTAAAGCGTATTGCAGTCTGAAAATAATGAAAGATTCAAGCAGAGAAGAAAGATTTCAAATCTGATACCACTTCTCCTTAAGTTTCATCTTGAAAACGTCAAACATGCTGTAAAATCAAACAAAACTTCAGCAGCCTTGCTTTTCAGTCTGTTGACTCGAAACATTTTCTGCTGTACACTGAGATTTTCAGTAGTTGACATAGTATGCAGTTGTTCTTGCTAAATTAAGAATGTCTCGTGCTTTCTGGGATCCCATAGTAGAACTGCTGAGTTGCAATACTTGCATAAAAAAAAATTGAGGTTAGTTTATTGAGTGGTTGGACACAACTTGCAATGCTACTGCTTTTCTCCTAGTGGCTCTCTTAAAGCTTCTATGAGATGAGGGGAAAATACAGCTAATAGCAAGCTGTGCCTGGGCACCACACAGTCCGGGCTTTGTGCGGACCATGGCTTTGGCATCTGGAGTGGGAGCTCAGTGCCCGTTAGCAGCAGTATATTCATTGACATGGATCGCTGTCAGAGCAATGGAGGAACGCAGCTGTGTATTTTGTGAGTGCTGGATGCGGTCTCTCTCAGACTCACCGTGAGATCATGGAAGATCTGCTCAAACTTGTGTCTCAGACTCTAAGTCTTGGGTGTGAGGCACTGCAGTTGGATAATACTCGCTCACTTTTGAAATAAATGCAAGCTCAGTTGCAGGGCTCCTACCCATTTCCCCCATCATTGCCACTTTCTTACCATTTTCTTCTTCTTTCCAGGCAGAAGATCTGTCCAGAGAGGACACATAGTGACACACATCCTTCCTAGTTCATAAAAAGTGAGGAGAGGGGAACAATGCCTGGCTTTGGAGCAGCCCTTTAAAGGAGGCTCATTTAGAGTCCAGACAGTATTGAAATTGGCTGTCCTCAGGGAGAGCATGTCACCTTCAGTGTCTCCCACCAAAACCAAAAGGGGATATGTAGTCCCATTCGTCCCCAGGAGTAAAGCTGCCCTGCTGTGTCTAAGCTGCACCTTAGGAAGTCACAGTGGTGCTGAGGAGCAGGGGCAGGGAAGGTACAGTCAAAGCAAAGCAGCTCAGACTGCTGTTGCAGCCCACGAAAGCGAGGCTACCAATTAATTTATTATGGAAACGGGCATGGTGCTACTGTAGCCCAACTTTGGGCAAATCACTACAAGGAAGAGAGTTATACCGTAGGTTGCAGAATGTTTTCATAGGTTTCTCAAGATTTTTTTTGCTTGTTTTTGTTTGGTTTAGGTTTTTTAGCTTGGTTTGCTGTTCCTATCTGAGCATCCAGCTGAAGTTCTCGCAGTCACGACCATCCTCTCCTTGCCCCAGATCACTGGGGAGTGATGCAGTGACTTCTCGTTTGCTTCTGGAGTGATGACACAGTCAGCATTGTAGCATGAGAATATTTTTGAAGCCTGAGTGTGGGTGTACGATTGCCAAAGTTGAGGGGGTTTTAGTATAGAATTTGAACCACAATGCTTCATTAATGATGGGTTTGGCTTTGTCCTCCTTAAAATGAGGAAAGTAACTGAAGCCTGTATAATGCTTGTTTCCTTGTGAATCAGAGGGATTGCACAGCTAAAAGTGTATTTGCTGAAGTCCTTTTAAAATGCATCGCTTTTGTGCCTCTCACATAGTTCCCTGTCCAGGCTCCTATGAATCTCTACTTTTTTACCTCTCTTAAATGTTCAGTGGACGTTAAAAACCTTCCTGTGTGTGGAAGTGGAGCTGCTAATGCAAGTAATAAAAATATCCATGTGTTCCTTTTCCCATTCATCACAGTTCTTGGGGTTTTTTGTGGAAAATTCACCACCCGAGGACCAAACTAAGCCTCCTTCACAACCTACCATGATTAGCCTGTGGGTTTATGCCAACCTGAAGCAGTATTTTGGGGAATTTCTGAGAAGTCCGTTGTCCCCAGTGAAATCTCTTTTTACTCTGCTTACCATTCTGCAGAAAGCATATTCTTCACACCAGCGCCGCCATGCTCTTCAGTTCAGCAAATTTTTCTTTGGCATTGCACTTGCTGTTTTTGAACCACGAAATGCTTTTAGGTAAAGTTATCATAATATAAACTGAAAATTGACAGGCTGAATAGTTGTGGTTAGTATGTGCTATAGTGGTGATGACATGGGAAAATATGTTGTTTTTCTCCAGATGACTGTTTGAGGTTAGTTCTAGACCATTTTGTTCATGATGTGCCAGCTAAAATTATGAGAGCATGACTTCGAAGTAAGCAGGTTAATTTGATTTTTTTTTTTAAGCCTGATAAAGTCCTGTTGTCAAAGAATGAATGTTGTTATTTTGGGATTTAAAAAGACTAGAACCAACCACTAGAAGGAGACGAAGGTTAAAAGGACTGAATTCCCCCTTTCAGGAAGTTCATCTCACTGCATAATCTAAGCAAAATTGTCTCATTCATGGTACTAGCATGGGCAAAGCACAGTCCACAGGGGAAAAGCCGGCACAGTTCAGGTGCCTCTTCTTCAGTGGAAAATAGTAGTGTGAAAGGGGGATGGGTAGCTGCAAGCAAAGCTGATGCTTTCTGCTGGCAGCAGAAACAGCATTTCGTAGACCTGTTCCTTATGTACCTTTCTGGTAGTCAGAATCAGAGTGGTACCACATCCTGCCAGGATGGCAGCTCAGCAGAGCCATGGGTGGCATCTTACGTACTCCATCAGTTACAGGACAATCTGCACGTGCCAAAAGATGTCACGGTGCTGAGTCAAGCAGGCAGCACTGTAAAGGACCACAGAAACGTGTGCCTTGTTCATAAGATAGAAGCAAGAAAAGGAGGCATTAGGCAGGAGGTGGTTTGATGTCTTCATATCTAATGATAAAAACAAAAGTGGCTCAAATGTCACTTTCTTCCCAAACAGAAGTCTTTTTGGTGTGGGCTGTCAGTCCATGTTAGGAGTGATATGCAAAATATACAGAACTTGTGTGTGGCTAAAAGATGGTTTCTTTTTCTTTCATCTGCCTCCGTTTGGCTTTGTGCTGCAAGGTTGCAGTTGCATGTAAAAGGTTTGACATATTTAATGGGACCTTTAAACAGCTCCAGTGAACTGCAGCAGAAAAAGAAGCACAGGAAAATAGAAGGGTGGCAGAAGATATGTTGACCCAACTTACATTTTGAAATTAAACCCTGCAGTTCTGGAAAAGTCCTTACTCCACCTGCTACACCGGTGTGTAAGTTTGAGGTTTAAATCTGCTCCAAGGTCTTTGTGGTGTTTGGGCACAGGGACACAAGTTAGCTGTGGAGGAGCAGCCTTCAAGGTGAGTTTGCCTGCCTTCACCCCTCCTGAAGTGCTGTGCTGAAATGAGGGTGTTAGGACAGCCCACTCAAGCAAGCTCCGATGTTTCCATTTTTTCTCTGCTTGTATGGGCTAATCTTGGCTCTTTTTGTGGTGTGGGAGAAAGATCAGGGAGTGGAGGAGCATGTTGCTAACATCTCCCCTGCCTCTGAGCTGAGGAGCCTCTGAAGCTTCTCGAAAGTTAGATCACCCTACTTTTGTGTGGTACCCTTTAGCCCCAGCAAACACAAAGCGCATACGGTATGGAAGGCTTGTTTTTAAAACACCATCAAAGAGCCAGAGGAAGAGATAGTCTTCTAATATTCTCCTAATTCTGACGGTCTTCTAATGACTCCTAGAGGCACCATTCCCTTCCTCAGCAATTCCTTCTTCACTCTTTTGCGTACCTTATGTCAATACATCCAGTACTCTGAAGAGTTTAATTTTAAGGTCCTAAGTCAGAAAAGCTGCCATTTTCCCTACTTCTGATTAAATATTGTAAAATATTTGAATCTGTTTCAGTTAAAATAATGATAGCATATTGATTAATATGATAATATTGTCTGACCAGTACAATTGTTTAATGAGGTTAAGCATACTTGGGTAGAAATAAAAAGGCCAACTTGTTCAAGGAGGATGAGGGGTTATGATCGTCCAAATGGTGACCTTTCAGGGTTGGCGTTTGTATGCCCAGTAGTGAAGGTAGGTGGAACAGCTAGCTACCTTTCTCAGGCAAATCCTCTTCAAAGGTCACTGCAAGGATAAATTGCATTGTTACACATTTTGCATCTAAAATAAAAGGTGAGATACTGACAATTCTCCCATTCAGTTGCTGACACATATCTTCTCTCTTTTCTGGGGCCTTTCACCCCACACATGATTTTTTGCGTTCACTGGATGAGGGTCCCGTTTATAAGATAGAAGCAAGAAAAGGCAGCAGGAGATAAGAGGGGACGTTTGTGTCTACTTGTTTAATGGTAAAAACAAAAGTGATTCAACTGTCATTTTCTTCCGAAATAGGAGCCTTTTTGGTGTAGGCTGCCAGTGCACGGTAAGATGTGGTGGCTTAACGCATCTTCTTCACTTCAGCAAGGCTAATGCACTTTTAATTTCCACAGCCTCACTTCCAGTCTTTGGGGCAAGCACACGCATAACAGTTTGCAGGGACAGGGCCTTTGCCTTGAAATTATGCTGGGAGGACATTCATGCACATGCAGGGGGATGTCACAGTGGGATCCTGATCCTGACTGGTGCCTCTGGGCATAATGCTGTCATAAGTTTTAAATAATAATAATATTGTAAAAAGTTAAATAAATGTGTCAAGTTAATTTTATGCTCCCCTCCCCTCAGGCAAATTAGCATAAATTGAATTTTCTAATAATTAGTCCAAGCAGTTATCACTGAATAGATATACCTGATTTCTGTGAATTGTGGTAATACATGGAAGACTGATCCTGCAAGGAGCAGAGAGGCTCCCAGACTGACCGGCAGAATCAGGTCCGGTTGCTGTAGTCGTACAGATACTATATGAACGCATGTGCCATTACTTGAGTTAGTTACAGGTTATATGTGTATTGCCAAACAGTATGGATTTTGGTCACTTACATTTACAGTCTTAGAAAATAATGCAGTGAACTGTCTTCTGCACTGGGCTTATTAAACTGTCGTAATAAACCATTTTACAATTCCAGGCGGCCCTTCCCAAACGTATTGTAGAGCCTATTAACCAACACCTGTCAAGTTCAATTGAAATGTCTAAGTGGCCTGATCTACAGCGTCTGCTGCCGTGCCAGAGAAAGCAGGGCTTGCACAGTGCGCCAGCCGCGTCGAGTAATGCGCTCAGAGATGAGGTGTTGGGGAGCCAGGGGACTTCAAGGAGCTCTTTGCTTGCCTTTGAACCTGGTGGATTTTGGTAGTTAGTAGTGAGGGAAAAAGAAGGAAAAAAGAAGTTTGTGTAAGGCAAGCAGCCTTTCCGTTCCCTGTTACCCGGCTATGGCATGTCTCAGAACATTTCGAGGTTTTCTTTCTCTTTTTTTTATTCCCAAGTTAAGATACGAAAGTGTAAACAGATCTTTTCCTCTGTTGCTGACTTGAATGAGGGCTGGCCCCTGGTACATGTGTGAAAATTGCTTGGCTAGGAAAGATCTAATATTCGTTGTATAGTAGCTTTGGAGATAAAGTCCAAACCCCCTAGCTGCTTGTCTTGACAGAGGGTGCTACTTGTATGTGTTCACTTCCAGAAACTGGGCTCACAAAAGAGGAGAGGGGAAAAATTAGCCCAGTAACATCTCAGAAATGTTTGTGGAGGGTTTTTTGTTTCGTGTTCAGGGATTTTTTTTTTCCTTTTTTTTTTTAAACTGTGAACTCTGAATCAGAGGAGCCTCAGCAATCAGCATGTTTGAACGCCAGCCAAGACGCTAAACTGGCAGCCGTCCATTCTGATATCAATGTGAGTGAAATGTGTACTCAGTAACTGGATTCAGGCCCTTCATAGTTTGCAAGCAAATATTTCTGCTTTTGCAGATCAGATAAAAAACAGAAAAAGCTGTGCAGCACTCAGTATGTGTGTGAGAGGTCTGCACCTTTGCAAAGGGACATTAACATTTCTGTGGTCCAAAGTCCTGTGCATTATGTCATCATGTTGAAGGCTACGTTCTATTTCCAAAAAGCATTTAATTATGTCTTCTAGTGTTTTAACTACTAAGTCTGCCTTGCATAAAAGCTGTAAGTACCTCACACTGGTAATAAGCTGTAGGAAAAGTGAAGTAAATTGGCATTTTGTAAAAACGTTGTATGAAACCAATGGAAAGCTATGCAAATCAGCTATGATACAGCCAAATTTGCATTTTGTCTCGGGTTTAGTGATGATATGCACAGCATGACTTTGGCAGGCTTGCCTCTTGGGATGATGTATGCACTGGTGGTACGGCCCTGTAGGGTCAATTTAACAAGTGTAACGTGATTTTCCATGCAGTTTCTCAGAACCACTGATCAACGTGCAGCAATAGTGACAGAGGAAATCGATTTTTAAAAGTACATTTAGGAGTTGGAAAAAGTGTTATACAAATCTTCTGCCTTGCCAAAAGAAAGTTAGCAGTTTTGTTTGGTGCTGCTCAACTTTCCAAAGTGAATCCCTTCTGCTGTCTTACTTTTTTTGTTTTTGGTTTAGAAAGCATCAGGCCGAGGAGGTGATGTAGAGTTCTTGCACTCTGGGTGCTCAGATCGTTAGAGCAATATACAAGAGAAGGCAACATGTTACAAGCAGCTGACAGGGCAGTTTCACAGCCTTTTTGTTCACTGAACCAATGGCAGCTCTTAAAACCTGTTGTTTTGCCCAGCTGAGAAGAAAGGTGGGAGCATACTTTAAGTTTCTGGTGATAATAATGCTATTATAGGGAGGACAACGTGTAAATGCGCTCTCAGAGCCATTTGCAGTCTGTTTTATTTTGGACAGACATGTATGCTTTTTAAGTGTTGCATAGAGAGTACCTCTGAAATGACCTTACCTGCTTTTTTCCTCATACAAGTTTTGTTTCATTTCAGGAATTAATTCAGTGTATTGAATTGAAAGAAAAAGATCAAATAAAAATAAATCAAATTAATTAGAATTTTTTGGCATTGACCTTCACATGCTGCATGTTCTCTCCAGCCAGCTATTTGAACACAAATTTGTTATCTTTTCTGCTGTGAAAATAGACCAAATAAAAATTTCTGTATATGCTTTACTTGTCACAAGGGTGAATTTGCTCCAGCATCCCTTCCCGGTTCACTGGTGCTTGTGTTACACATCCTGTGGGGTGCTGGACCCCTGAAAGAAGTGCTAGGTGTTTTCATTTCCCATGCTGTGATCTTGCATCATTCGAAGCGAGTAAAATATCAGCCGCTAACCTGCAGTAGGCTTTGGATTGGAGTCCTACAATGGCCGCTCAAGAGCAACTTGAGGGAAGCATCTCTACAGCAGCAGATAAGCAGCATCTCTCCGTAAGGCAGGGCTTAAGCAGGAGTTCAGTGTGTTTAGAACAAAGCACCTGGTACAACACCGTCATAAATTTAAGCAGAAGCATAAGTACTCTCTTCCTGTGACCTCAGCACACCCAGTGCTCTGTTACTTTGCCTTACAGAAGCAGAAGGGAGTTTGGCTGCTTTCAAATGAAGTCTGCCAAAAAAAAAAAAAAAAACAGCAGCCCAGCAAGCATCTTCATTTTTTTTCCCCCGTTGGCTTCTCTATAAATAGTCAAATCATTTTTCGGAGCAAGTTTAGTAAATGTGGCAAGTGAACACTGTGATGCTCTGGTATGTTTTGTGCTCCTGAATCTCATTGTAAGATGCTTGAGTGTAATTTAATTTGGGTTTTTAAACGAGAGGAAGAAAGAGTGCTATGAAATATCGTCTGAATTTTGTCATTGACTTCATGAGGAGCCCTTTGAGTGTATTTGGGAACAGTTTGGCTTCTCATTTAGCTGTATCATTGGATACATGTTGAAAGTTTTCCTTTCTTATCCTTACCACACAGACAATCATGTCATTCTTGAAATGAATGCTCCTTTTGCTGTCCATATGCAAGAAATTATGCGAACATCTGTGTAAGTCGCAATGTACAAGAAGGCAAATTCTTAGTGGCAGGCTGCAGAGCCTGTCTTTCAAACCCCTGTCTGCAGAGGGTCTGCGCGCAGCCATCAGCTTTGTTCTCACACCGCACGCTGACTGTCGGTTTCATGTTCCGCCGCCTTTTTTTTTCCACTGTTTTTTTTTTTCTCCTTTTTTTTAACCACCAAATGTATAGTTTCACTTTGGCAGCTGGTTTTATCAAGTAAATGGTATCAGAATTGTGTGGGATTTTGTGAGTCATTACCAGAAATACTGCAGTGGGTGGATGAGCCCCTTCAAAGTGGCTGCTCTGGGTGTTTTCGGGGTAGTAAGGTGCAGGGAAAATAGGGTCGTACCTGCCATTTTTCACATGCACCCTTGGGAATACCCTCGGTGAGGGCGATGTCCTTGTTCTGTCAGCAGCTCTCTGATGTTTCCTATTGGCACCAGAGGGAAGACGAGCGATGCTCCTCAGTCTCCCTGCAAACAGAGTGTTTCTCGCGCCTGTCCCTGCGTGACAGGATATTGTAGCACAAAACACACGTTTCAGTTGCGGGGCTGTGCAACACAAGCCTGTGGCGTGAGAAGCTGGGGCAGCAGCACTTGCAGAAGCACCCAGAAGAGCGCGCTTAGGTGTCTTTGCTTTAGGTGTCGAGGCTTTCAAATCAGCCTCGCCAGCTCGTAGCTGGGTTTATTTCAGTTGCAGGTATCAACGCTTCTTCCTAAAGGGTTGCCGCCTCTCTCCCTACGAAATGTAGCCAGACCTCATTGGAGAGCACTTCCCTAAAGTGAGTGAAAACCAAGTGCTGTCTCCTCGCTTTTAACAGCACAGTCCAGCCGTGTGTATCAGGGTTCTCACCATCAGCCTGGTCTCACCAGAGCAACACATCCTCCCAGTAACAGCCCACTAGTGGGACACTTGTAGAAACGTTTGCTGGTTTCCTCAAATGGTATGCAGACTTTTCATCAAGGAAACCATTTGCGGATAATATGCAAGACTTTTTTGGAGTCCTGCTGCCTCCCAGACAAAATTACTGGTCAGTGCCAGTAATCCTGGTCAGAGGCCAGTGCCAGGAACAGCCTCTCTGAGGCTGCAGTCCCCTGCTGCCCGGGACCCAGAGCACAGGGGTTTGCGTTAGCACATCCTACACTGCCACTGTGTTTTCTCTCTGACATGGGGCTGGGGAAGTATATGGTCTCGTGTGCTCATCCAAGGATTCAGCAGAGAAGTTTCTTACCGGCAGCACATTTGTTTTGGGTGAAGGCTTTCCTGTTAAGTCCTCAAGTGTCATGCTGCACTGTGCACTAGAAAAAATATTTCCCCTTCCAAGAGATAACCAAAGCAATGCAAGGAGAATGTTTTGATGAAATCAGAAGGGGGGTGGTGAGGTGGAGCAGTGGAGACCCATCTCCTGCCAGTGTCCAGTTAATGCTCCCTATGAAGTGTAGTGCAGCGCTCTGACACGCAGCAGAAACCTGCTCTGATGAGTGATGGCTTGTTGTGCGTGATGCTCTCCCAAGCATAATTTATGGCAAATAAATATGCAATGGCCTTCCCTGCTTCTTCCTATTGCTCCGCTCCTTCCCCCCCCCCCAGTTTGGGAATGTCAAAGAAAAACAAATAGTGTTGTTTCCGGCCAGCTCCTGGAGCCCAGGGGAGCCGTGGTGGGAGGAGGGTGCAGGTAGGTGGCTGCTCTGCAGCCTTGCTACGTGAATCCAGAGCACAGCTGTCTCCCGCAAAAGTCACCCAGGTGGGGAGTGCCGGTCTGTTGGCTGGTCTGTCCGGGCAGAGCTACACTGAAGGCTGCAGAGCTGTGTGTAAGGAGGAGCAACCTGGCTCTCAGTGGTGGAGATGAGCCAGGGCAAAGCAGCTGGCCAGCACCTCAACTGCCTCCTCCTGAGTGCGGTGGGCAATCTGCAGCTCTTGTTGCTTTGCCCGGCATGCGTGCAGGCCCATAAAATGGTTATTTGATAAGGTTCCGGAGTATTTGATAGTGCTGTATTGCAGTCCCCACGGAGCGTAAGTAAGAGCTGTAGCCATAGTTCCAAACTGAAGTAAGGGGAGGAGACATCCCTGGCGGTGAGATGGATCCCCCCTCCACACCTGGGCAGACATCCTCCCCTGCACATCCCTCACGCATACACCATGTCAAGCAGTTGCTTGGTGTATCAAGTGAATACCAACCTCTCTTCCCCCTAAACCATCCCCCTAGCCCCTTTATGCTTCTGGCAGGTCACTCGCACCATGGGAAGGGCAGGGCAGGTGTGCAAGACAGATCCTGTTGCAGCAAGCAGAGGGAGCGTGGGAGATACGCTTTGTACCCAGCTCCCGTTCCCATGTGTACCATGAGAGGCACCAAGATGTGGTGTGAGGAGGAGCGGAAGGAGCGTGTGCTCGGTATGCTGCTGGAGCTCAATGGCTTTGGCTGCTTCACCAGGTCAGGTTTCCCTGTGGCTGCACCTGGTGGCAACGGCTGGGCAGTAGCTCTTCCTTTCTTCCCTGCCTTGATGTGAGTGGCAGCAAGATGTGGCTGCTGCTGATGGAGAGGGGGAACAACTGCTGGTTTGCAAAGATTAAAAACCCATTTTCAATGTGCTGGTGGAGCAGGTGTGGGGATTAGCCTGCCCCAGCACGGTCGCAGAGTGAGCTTGGTTGCAGCTTACTGGGGCTCCTGTGAGCAGGGAGGTGGTGGTGGTTGCCTGTGAATGGGCTGTGCATGAGACTCAAGATGTGATGTTTGCAAATGAAGATCAATGGGACAAGTCCTCCAGTGCCACCCCAGCTGTGGAGAGCTCTCACTCAGAGGCCTGGGGTGGCACTAGTCTCTGGGGGTGCAGCGTGGTGGGGAAGTGGTGGCCCATGTGGCCACTGTGCCAGCAGGGCTTGTGGTGGGAGAAGTTTTGAAATGACAGCAAGGGTAACAGCTCGCTTGATGAAGCAAACTACAGCTTCTTTGGGATGCTGCAGGCAGGGCAGGGCCAGGCACCCTCCTGCTCCTGGTCCTGGCAGAAACCAGACCTTTGTGGAGGACTGTCTTATCATTTATCATTATATGAGCCTTATGGAGAACTTCATAAATATATTTCTGGATTTCCCCAGGCTTTGAACTCTTCTCTTCTCTTCTCTTCTCTTCTCTTCTCTTCTCTTCTCTTCTCTTCTCTTCTCTTCTCTTCTCTTCTCTTCTCTTCTCTTCTCTTCTCTTCTCTTCTCTTCTCTTCTCTTCTCTTCTCTTCTCTTCTCTTCTCTTCTCTTCTCTCTTGGAGTCTGAGGCTTTGGTTTTTTAGAAAATATAATAATAACAATAATAATGATCTTTTTGTTCTGAGGTTTTTGTGCCTCTGGTGGCTCAGTTGAAGCCATAGTACAGTGTCTGAAACCGTGTGGATTTAGGTGTGGCAATACCAACCCTTTCCCCCCTGCACAGGTACAAACTATCTGTGTGTTGTGTGTGTACTGTAGGCCTGGTTTGTGCAATTTTTCTAATCCAAAGCATAGGTGTGATCCTGCATGCTCACAACATATGCACATACATGCATGCACTTACCTGGCAAGTCTTGCTTAGAAATAGGGCAGCCCCAGACCAGTGAGTTTGTCCATTGACTCCAGCAGGCAGTGCTCCTTTCTGGAGCCAGGAGTTTCTCCAATCAGCCCGGGGAGAGCATCTCTCGGTCTTGCAGCATGGCATCCCTGATCATTTATGCAGGACAGCATTTTACATACATGCAAATGCGTGTTGTCATGTTGCCCTTTGAGTCAGTGCCCTATCGTAGGGTGGAATATTGCTGCTGTGTTTGAATATTACTCTCGACAGCGTAGTCAGTTACATAGTGCTCAGAAGCACAAATGCACATGCGAAAGATTTGCAGAGGCAGGTGGTAGCCTGTATTTTTCTTCTGTTTGCAGTTTTTAAATAAAAAAAAAAATCTTTTCAAGTTCTACACTGTCAAGAATGTGGGTGTCTGGCTGAATGAAAGAGAAATAAAATAAACTTGCATAATAAACACACTAGTAAATTTGCAATTTCCCTAAACTCTTAGCTAAATACAACCACTTTGGGAGGTTGGTTTGCTTGGTTGCTTATCCAAGAAGAGGAGCAACTTTTGAAGAAAGTTTCCCTGAATGCCTTTCCTTATTATAATTATGTTAATTATTAGCAATGTACATACTCCAGTTACAGGATAAAATGCTCCTTTCCAACAAAATCAGATTTGCTTTCTTTTACATCGTGTCATATGTCAAGTATGGGACAAGAATCCAAAGGCTTTGGGTATCTCTGCACGTGTTTTTAATATATATATTTAATAACACTATTTTTTTTCCCAGCATTTTGGAAATTGACTGCCTAGAGGTAGGCACCTGGATTTATATTTAGGGACTGAAGTAAGTGGGATGGCTTTCAAAGGTCCTGCGTACCTGCAGCTCTCAGTGAATTAATTAAAAGCAGATGTTCTTTTTGGCAAGTTTGACAGAAACAAGTAGGAGATGCTGGGTGCCCAGCACCTTTGGAACACTAGCAGCTTATTCAGATGCCTAAAGATGGAGTTCAGCATTTAAATTTAGGCACTCAAGTTGGAAAAGTTTTTGCCCTGTAATCACAACAATCACTGTCCCCTCCGTCCTGAAGTGCTGTAGCAGAGATTCATCCGAGAAGCCGGAGGTTTGTACGTGGGAGTGAGCAGGGACAGAGTATGTGTCTCACTGCGATGGAAGCGAGCTCGGCTGCCTGCCTTATAGCACATGCAAATGAGGGTCAGATGGCTTGACAGTTGGTTATGAAACTAAATAGAAATTATGCAAAGTGGGATTGATTTTGCACATATTTTTAGGTTTTGTCTTTTAGGAGCTTGAATCTTTAATTAAAATACCAAAGAGGAAAAAAAAGTGCAGGCAGCAACTGTTGTGTTTCACATATATACTGGATGTAAAGTAATAGCCTGCTATGCTCTTTTTAGGGATCATTTTTATCCCATTGCAACTGAGAATATAAAGCCATCTTCTAACTTGCCAGAAGTGACACCTGCTTTCATACTTCCTAATAATTACTTTAGCTTTGACAGAAAGTACTTGGCAGGATGCATACAAATTATGACTTGCTTCAGGGTACAAATAATGTCATAATGACTTTAAGAGTTTCTCTTTATGCTCAGGATATTTGCATGTACATGTTTTGTTGGTATGAAGCGAGCAAGTGAAGAAGAGTTTTGGGTGACTTCTTTAACTTCTGAATAAAAATGTGTGTTGGATAGTGTAAGCATACAAATAGACTAGAAGAGGGAAGTCAATACTAAGGTTTTCAGTGACTATTTGAGCATGTTGGGTTTTTTTTTCCCCCTGGCTCTGTTGTTATGAAAATGCCCTAGACATTTGCAGGGAATAAAATAACTTCTAATGCTAGATACTCACGGTTGTCTTGCTAGAGCATAAAACTTGCTTATGGGTAAGTGGCATCAACCTGCAAGGATTTTTCTCCCTCTGCCCTTCCTTGCAGTGAGTGAGTGTTCAGTTTAAAGTGCATTTGAATGTGGTATGTGCTCTTTTCCCCCATTTTTTCCTATTCTTGCTGCAGTTAAGTAGAACTTGAAGTCACGTGTATTTATCTGTCTGCAAAATCAAAGTATTTATTATATATCTGATCCCAAACTACAGCTAGGAAGTTAATCTTCCACAGTGGTTGGTAGTTACTGAACAGCCTTTAAAGTATTCAGGTTTAAACATGTTAAAATATGTATTTTATATAAAAGCCCATTTTGGGAGAAGGTAGCAGCTGCACAGAGATCCAGTGATATACTTGCCCAAGATCAGCCCAGAGTCTCTGGTGGAGCAAAGATGAACTTCCACATCAAGGTGGCAGAAGTTTTGCCCTAGGGTCCAAAGGAGATTTTCCCTTCTCTGCATTATTTTATTGTCCAGCAGCAACCTGAAGTTCTAAAATGCTAAGGAAGGGGAATGTTGAGTTGGATTTCCCTGTTCATATCTGCGACCTGTCTACCTGCCCAGCTTTTATAGCAAAAAGGAGGCAAAGGAGAGGGTGAAGGGCAGGTATAGGGTACTGTTAAGCACTCACTGTACCATTTCTGAAGGTGAGTCGAACAATTTCTGAAAACCAAAACATGAAGTCTCCACGTGAGCTTCCTTAAAGAACTGAAAGAGAAAGACATCGATAAATACACTGCTTTGGCAAGGCAGAATGAGCAATCATGGAAAACAGTTGGGAGTCAGGCAGTTTCTTATCTGAAAAAAGTACAGTATGTTACTTCTCCACCTCTGTTAGGGGACTTAAAAAGACAAATGCCTTTTGCTTCCTGCCTGAAAGAGGCTAAGCTCTTTCTATAAAAAGAATGAATTTAGAAAACGTCTGGTGTGTTTCTGTGTGCGTGCATATTAGTCCATGTCTTTTATCAGACAGAGCTTTAGGAGATACAAAGTTCATATGTGCATGGGTCTTTCATTACCAGAAAGACTTTGGCAAATTGTAGGGAATTCAGACAGCTGCAACAAAAGTGATTAATGGACTAGAGAAGAGAAGAAAGATTAAGAATTAAATACGCACGGTTTGTCTGAATGAAAGAGAAAGAGGGTGAAGGAACAGGGTGGTGTTAAAACTACCAGTCCCGCACTCAAGGGGTATAAATATCCAAGTTTGGAAAAGAGCTGTTTTGGGTGGTCCAAGCAATATGACTAGGAGTAACAGGCTAGAATTCAGCGCAGAAGATGTAGGCTGAAATCCAGAAACACTTCCAGCTAGTGAGATCTGTTAGACTGTGGAGTAATCCCCGGTGGGAAGGGGTGGAAGCCATGTTGCTTGAGCCATTTGAACTAGACTGAACAAAGGCAGAGTTCCCCGAGTATGGCACGGGAGAGGTCCTGTATAGGGGCGGGGTTTGAGCATCACCTTCGGGGTGTCCCTCCCTCCTCGCTGCATTATTGGGGGGGGGGGCAACATTGATAATGGCTGCAAATCACACGGAGATTTCTGAGAGTGCTGTATTTTAGCACATATTTGAATAGGGATTTCCTTGTGGAAACACAAAAATCCCTCTCTCTTCAGCTTTTTGCCTTGTAACTGTCTCTGCTTGTTGTACTTGTTTAAAAGAAACAAATAACCTAACAAAAGAGAGCAGAAATTGCTCTACTGTAAAACTACCTAGTGACAAACTTTTTTATACTTCACTTGGAACAGGCTCTTCGGGCTGTTCTCGAAGGCTGAGGAAGAGCTGTTGGCAAGCTGCATACAGCCATTACAAGTCAGAATGACTGAGCAGAACAGGCCTGTTTTACTCATTCACTTTTCTGCTGTATCCAAGCAAGTCATAAGCTCTTAAATTCCACTTTTCATGTAGGGGTTTGGTCTCCACAGTTACGTCTGTTTTTTTTGTGTGTTTTTTTTTCTTTTGGACATAAATCTGATTTTCCAGTGCATGGCTAGAAAGCTACAACGTGTATGTTGAAAACTAGGGGGGGTTGTAATAAGCCTATAGGGTTTTTTATGTTATGTTTGCAGCACCATATCCACCATAGTTTTCCCTTACTTCTAGGTTCTTTTTCAAAGAATGGCATTGAAGTGAAACATTTACCCCTCCCCACACTGCTGTGGTGGCAGGGCTTTGGATTGCTGATGCTATACTCTCTGCTGCTCCATGGATATACTAAGGAGCTAAAGCTGTCACCTCCTTCTTTTTACTTCCTTCAGGTCAAGTCCATGCTATGAAATTTTAGAGAGAATAGTCAGCTGCTGGGACAGCTGTCCACTTGAAGCTTGTGGGGTTTGCATCCTCAGATGCTTTTTGAGTAGGTTGGGGAGCGGGCGCATAATCCCACACAGTGCTCCCAATACAGAGCTCTGCTGCGGTGTATGGACCAGGCTGGCAGCATCCTGCCTCTGTAGCTGCCTGGTGTTTCAGTACTGTGTTTTCTCTCTCCAAGAGGCCCCCGAGTAGGGAAGAGGATTTATGTGGCTTCATACAGGCTTAGGTGTCACAGCTGGGTTTTGTATGGTTTTCAGAATCTCTGAAAAGCAAGGTTAATGATTTCCCACTGCCACCTAAGTACCAGAACACAGATGGGGTACTGGAGAGAAGTATATGTCAAGGTGTTGTTGAAACATTTATTTCCTTAGCAGGAAGTATTGATCCTGCAAACTATATTCTATTACAATGGCTTTATTTCTCCTATATTAAATGACTGATGCAGACTGTATTTAATCAATTTGTGTGATGGATGTTGGCGAACCAACATAGCGGTTGGTCACTATGCACATCTTAGTCTGCTGCTGGCTGGTTGGCTGCTTTCAACAACCCAAAAATAGGGTTTGGCCTGAAAATCAAGGTTTTAAAGGTTTATTTTGTCACTTAGTAATACACTGGGCTTTGGTTGCCTCATTTACTCATTTTTTTTATCAGCGTTTATCGACTCTGAGTAATGCCTGCAAATAATGAACCATGCTTCTGCTTGTTAATGTGCTTTTGTTGTTTTCATTGTTTGTAAGCCTGTTTCAAAGGAGCAGTTGGGGTCATCTCTCAGACAGCTTTGTATCTTCCTAAGTGTATGCTTGCAGAAAACAAAAATGATTCAAAAATGGTTGGGAACCTTTTGAATGAAAGCCCGTGTTCCATATCTGGGAGGAAAGTAGTGATTTTTTTTGTCCATATTTGTGAGGTGTTCTTTGCTTTTTATTTGCTTTTAAAATTCATAATACAGCCAAGAAGCAACTGAACTGAAGCAGTGGTAAAGAAGAATAGAAACGGAAGCCGTGTTTCTGCTAAGTCCTGTAGAATTCAACAGAAAATATGATCCTCCTTATATTATCTTGAGCTTTTTTGTAAGTAGTCTTGCTAGGCTCAGATTCTGAGATAGTTTTTAAATGGTCTCGTCTGTCATTACAGTTAGATCTCAAAAGAATAATCTATGAAATGCAAGTCTCCCCCATCCTTTGGTGAACTAATTTTAACCTAATGAATCAACTGCAGTGTTGCCTTCCTCAGCAGCCATTACAGAGGGCATGGTATGACATTTCTGTGTCACACGCTTAACTTTCTCTTCAGAAGCCAGCCTGTTCACCTCTGAACAAGTGAATGTTTTAGGGTATGGCAATACTTTTGTTTCCTCAATGAATCTAGTTTTTCAGGTGGAGAGATCATTTAACTGGTAAGAGTGGGTTTGGATGGTTTCTAGGGGGTAGCTTCCCTTTACTGCTGCCCTTCTCGCTCCTGCAGTGCCACCTTCTTCTCCCTAAGGAACTGGACCAGAATTTTGGCGTTCAGCCCTGCTGACAGCACAACTGTAAGATCAGGATCCTTATTTTTTCCCCTTTCAAGGCTAAACAGAGGGTCTTGCCCCTCGGAGGGGGCATGAGAAGTGAGGTGCTCACTCTCATCTGAGCATCTTGGCGGTGCAGGCGTAATTCAGCCAGGGACCTTCTGCTGGTGTGACTGCTTGGACTGACAGCTGGGAAGGCTCCACCTGGCCCTGGCCAGTGCCACAGGAGCTGTATTTCCAGGCTCCCTGCGGCTCTGCCGAAGCATTCCTGCATAGGCACATTGCCTGGAACTGCCTCTGTTCATTGTCTGTGGAAGTTGGGGACTGTACAGAAGTGGAGAGCAACACCTTCACCAGTATAACTCATCCCTCTAGGTCGGGAAGTTGCGTCCTGGTCCTTCAAAAGGATTTGTGTGGGCAGGTTTGGTCTTGTACCTGCCCAGCATGTCAGTTTGGTGAACAGGGACTTTTCAGTGACTAAAGCAGACTGAAAGAGGATGTAGTTTCTTACAGTACAGCAAAGAGGATAGAGAGCTTGCCTTTAGCTTTTAACAGAGGAAGGGAGTTGTGCTTCGCTCCTCTCCCTGAAATACCCTGGTCTCCAGCACTGTCAGTCTGACATTGTTCTCAGCTGAAAGTTGCTTAAAATAGAGAGAAATAAAGGAGCAAGGAAGATGCTTGGAGAGAAGTTGCCTATGTTTTGGTAACAAACCATGATGTGCAACGTGCTGTTCTGCAGATCGGGGTAAGCACACAAAAATTAAGAAGCACCATAAAAATTGCGGTGGGTCAGCAGAATATTCTCTTAGAGATTCCCTCGCAGATTTAAGAGGTGGAGGAAGTGAGCAACAGCCGGCTCAGAGCTCAGCCTGACATTTGTGGATGGCGTATCAACAAGTCTGGGTTGTAACTGTAAAGGTAAATGGGACACTGACACGGATGAAGTGGCACTAAGTGTAGAGCGAATCAGCCTCACATGGCAGCAGCTCTCTTTAGGACTCATCAGCTGTGCCAAGTGTGAGACGAGCATCTTGGATGAGATATAAATGGTTCAGCAGTAACTGTATTTCAGGAGTAAAGAGCAGGCACCAAAAGGTTATAGGAGAAGCAGGCAGAAATGTAGGAAGCCGAGGGATGATCACAAGGGGTGGAATAATTCAGCAGAGGGAAAACCCTGCACACTGGTCTTGTGATGAATAAAAATACATGTTTCAGTGTATCATAAATAGTCTGTGCCTTTTACACACACACACACGTATTAACACATCTGTAATTACCAGCAGACTCACCTCAAAGAAGATGGTGTTACCCTTACTTTCTTATCATATTTAAATATTCAGATTTGTGAGAAGAGCTGAGGAGTTCTTCTGTGTTTCCTGGCACAGCTGTATACTGAAGGCTGATTTAGCCAGTCTCTCCATGCTTCCACCTTCCAGCTTCCAGGGATTTCTCTGCGCACCTGGGGACAGACTTCTTTCCCTGTATGCATGACTTTTCTAATAGAAAAGTTTGCGCATGTGTGCTTATGTAAGGGTGTATGTGTGCGGGAAGAATTGTCAAACCTGAAAATTACTTCTTTTTTTTATCCCCAATGAGTTTCAGAATTAATTTTTAAAGTTTCAGTGCACATTAGAAAGACATTTTAAAAAGTAAAAAAAAATCCAGATTTCAAACGAGTGTTTTCTTTTTGGCTTAACCCAAGGGAAAAAAGGACTGCATCTTATTTTTCTGTAGGAAAAAGAGTAGTTCAGTTCCTGTATTTACTTCCAGAAAAGAAACAAATGCTTCTGAACATGGCATATACAGTTCCCTTTTTCATTGTGAGAGGGGGCTTTTTTAAGCATTTAAAAAGCTGGAGGTGTGATTAATGTAGGCACCATCTCATAGCTCTGGCATCAGCAGATCTCCGCTCCCCTCTTAGTATCACCAGGAGCTTGCCTGATGCGGTGCAAAGAGGAGAGTAGCGCTGTGCAAGTGATTTTCATGTGCAAGGAGATGATCTTTGTAATTCGTCTGGGCTCTGTCCTGCATGAGTTCAACACCAGCAGAAATAAGCAGAGTTTGGTGTTCATTTTCTTTCTGGGCTTGATCCTGGGTCTATTGCCAGATGGTTTATACTGGTTTGAATGTTACTGGAGTTGTGCCCCAATATGTAAGGGAGAGCGCGAGGAGCATGCTTACCTTCACATGCGCTGCCAAAGTTGGGAGAAACATCAGTCTCTTGGTATACCGTGATAAAACTGAACCAGACCAGTATCTCTCTGCCAGTGCCAGCATGACCAATCCACATGGTTGGGAAAAGTGCCTCGGGAGTGAAAGGGAGCCTGTTTTGCTTCTGACTGGGGTTTAACATCTTTTATCTTTGGCTCAAATGTAAACGGAGTAATCCTTACGGTTTGGCTGCCTGTCCTGCAGCCTCTGTGTGTGTGCTGGGGCGGAGGGTGGAAATTTGCTCGCTCTTTTTGCATTTAACGGTGCGTCTTGGGAGAGGGCTGCTTGCTGCCAACCTCGTGGGGCAGGATGAGGATTAGTGCTGTGTGTGCAGCCCTGGCTGCGTAGGGCTGGCCCCACTGCCCTACACACCTCTCTACTGCACAGCTTTTTGTAGTAGACTGGGGAAGGGAGGGGGAGAGCAGAGAGGTGCAAATCTGCGGCTGTTTCAAAGCAAAACCCAGTCTTTGATTGCGTTTCCTGACAAACTCTATCTTGGGCAGTTTCATATATCATAGTTGCATGCCGTGGAGATAGTGTACCCTTCAGGCGTTTTGGACTGAGTTGCACTCTTCCCCTTTGTGCAGTGTTGCTTGTTTGCTGGTTTGTTAGCTGCAGATTACAGACAAAAGCTTTTACAATTAGTATTTTAATGGGAGAGAAAAGGAGTGACATTGTGACCCGCTTACAAATGTGCCTGAGATTGTCTGGATTCCAGCCCACATTGGGGAGAGTGAAGTCCTGTTTCCTGGGGATTAGTCCAGAAAACTACCTCTTGTTATCGGTTCTCACCATTTCAAGCCCAAGTGAGCATATTCTGGTGTTTCCAGGTATTCAAGAAGCTTAAGCCTTCCAGCAGTCCGATTAAAGAAATTCCACATAGCACAGGGATCGTTTCAGAGTCTGATGAAGCTGAGATTTCCTAAGCACAGTATTTAAAAGCCCTCCTGCTAGAGAAGTGGAGGAAGGAGCTTCTTTCCAAGAAAAATGTAGGCTGGGTAATCTGACATCATTCAGAGTCACATCACCCTACACCCACCAGAATTCAAAGATAGAATGGAAATGGCATAATCTGTTCTCACGGTAACACTAATAGTACTGCTCCCGCAGTTCATTGTGCGTCGTCCCCACCCCGCCATCGCCACAATTAACATTTCTTGCAGTGACTTTGAAAAGTGTTGCCATAACAAGGTTGCTGATCAGCAACTACAAAAATCTTAACGAGGTACCTAATGGAGCTTTTTGTTTCCATTATTTCTGCTTAATATATTCTGAAAAAGTCAGGAGGTTTTAACCTTGCCTTCAGCTGCAATACCCTGGCATGTTTAATAGAATACCACTTCATTTGTACTGAAGCTAGCGTACGCTAAAAGGGCTTGGAGACCCCTCTAATGTAGTCAGTCAAATTGGTGCCTGAAGCCAAAGAAAACGTATATCCGAACACATGTTTTCAGTCTTGAGCTAAAAAAAATGCACTTCATGTTGAATAGCCTCCTCCAAGTGCTGCAGTTAATAAGCCATGTTGTGTTTTTACTGGAAAAGTATGCTTCTAGCCAAGCATTCTTTGCATTTTTCCCAGGATTTAGTCATAAAATCACTTTAGACATATTGCAAGTATGAAATGTGTGCACATCAGATAAAGGGCAGCAATTTTTGTTTTGCTGTAAAGCTCCATGGAAACATTTTTATCACTGTCAAATTCATTATCCCAAGAAGTCTGGCCCCTTTCTTTACTGTTAACATCTAGCTGGATAAGAAAACACTGAGTGACAGAGACCGCACTAACAAACTAGGTGATGGTGGCTTGGCGAACGAATGCAAAGCACCATCTCTATGAGTTTGGTGGCATCAGAATCCGACCTGTGTCTGAGACCATACCGTCTGAGACACAGGTATCTGGTGCTAATAGCCGGCTGGTGTGCAGATGTGTGTGTTCAATCCTGGCTGCCTAATCCTGCATGCATAAAAAAGTGAGAAACCTGGAGACTTGCTGAACTATTTTAAGCATTATTATTTCAAGAAATGATTTACGCAAGCGAGAAAAGCCTCTAGCACAGTCGGCAGGCTCAGCCCTTCGAGGCGGTTGCATCTCACAACACACTCTCGCAGCCCCCTCTGGCTGATGCTCTCAGCATCGTTGCTCTGCTCTGGAGCCAGCTGCAAAGTCCTGCTGATGGCTGGAGGAAAACCTTCCCGGGGGCGAGGGGGGCAGAGGGGAGTGAGGTTCCTGGAGGGAATCTCTGCTAAAGTCAGCAGCAGTGAGGTTTTAAAAGAACAAGTGTATGCGCGGTTTTATGTATCGGAATAGAGTGATCTAGCTATCAAACATATGTTCACACATACACAGTATACAGAGTAATGTGTATATACCACCTCGCCGAGCCAATCTGTGTTCTGAAGAAGAGAGATATTTAAAGCAACTCTGCAAACTTTATAGTGCTGGGAGAGACTAGCTGGGCTTGTCTCTGCGGGGACTTGCAGTAAAGCTGGTCCGATTTGCATTTCTTTGTGTATACAATTTGAGTATGTATTCGTGGTTAGCTATATAAATGCTAAGAAACAGGCACATGGCTTAGGAATAGAGATGAAGGGAAAAAGTCCAAGGAACAAAGAGCGGTTACCCAGCCCAAAATGTAATTTGAACCTCATGAAGGTGTCATGGAGCGATGAAGTGCAGAAGGAGGTCGTTTAAAAGCCATCCCCACGGGCTAAGAGAGTACTGGGAGCATTGAATCATCAGCACCTCACTTCTTCTTTGGGATCAGCATCTTTCTCCTCACTGACTGTGGCAGGCAGCTATCTGCCCGGTTTGAGGAGCAGGCAGGAGCCAGGAGAAATCCAGGACTAACTATGCCATGCTTGGGCTTTGCATGGAGAGGCAGAGTGGAGGTAGCAGGGTGACAGCTACTTGTTTGTCAGCTCAGCGCAAAGGAGTCAGGAAGCCCTGTTGTGCCCCAGTCATAGTGTAGGGTACTCACTGCCTGCCCATGGTGAGTCATTCTCTTTGACAGATGAGTAAAACATCAGTGCTGTGATACTCGTTCTTAATCATCTTGGGAAAAGATTAGCTGATAGGTTTGGGGCCTTTTGCAACCAGCACATCTGTTGGTGAAAATTTTGCTATGGTGTAATGTGTCGGGGTAAATTTTACAGATGTGTGTGGATCCAGGTTAGATTTTGAGTGCCGTTCTCACCTGGTGCAGAGGTCTGTGATGGGAAAGTCAACAAAGTGGTTTTGAATATGCGGCACTCCCATAGACAGCATACAACAGAAATGTCAGTCCTAACCCATTCCTTCTGCCATGGGAGCACCCTGTGAAGGAACTGCCTCTGTGGTGTTCAGCTGGCTGGCAAGACTGCTCCCTTCCACCGCTGTCTTCCTGGGAAAAAGCTTGTTTCTAAGCCTAGATCCCCTGAAACAGCCCCGAATAGGAAGAGGTGGAGCATGGGATCATCAGAGAGGGGGCTGGTTCACTGCAGCCGTCTTTCTGCTTGTGGGCATCCTGCCTGGGATGTGTCTGCTGGAGCCTCCTGAAGGAGGACAGCTCTCCAGGGAGGATCTCTCTCTTTTTGCTGGCCAGTGTCCACCGATGGGGGCAAAGTACCAACAGAAGTCAGAATAAAATCTCGAGGGAAAACGTCACAACAATAGTGAGAGTTGGGTTTTCCTTTGCAGGGTCATATGCTGGAGATACAGTTACAGGGTCGTGTGCGGTTCACCAGAGATATCACACTGCATTTGTTCTGGATCAGACAGGGCCGAGGTTTCTCCCATTATAGACAAATCTCTGAATCTCCTTTCTAGTTTACTACCTGAAATATTTGAGCACTTTGCTTTTTTTCGACAACTTGGCATTTTTCGCGTGCATGCACTGTAGCAGCTTTCATAGAGGAGGAACTTTATTCCACTGCTGTCTTTCTAAATGCCTTTTTTTTTTATTGTACTTAACCAATCTTGCCGTGTTACTAAGAGCAACATCCCTGTTGGCCAGTCAAAAAGCTGCAAGTCTTACATGGCCTGGTGTGTAGCTGGGCACAAAGCTCCCTTTCATGGCTTCGGCTGGCTCCGCATTACCAGCCATGCCGAGATCACAGTCCCGATAAAATGGTGTTGAAAGCACTGAGAGTTTCAGCCTTCATGCTCTCTGCCGAAGGGATAATTTTAGAATGTTCTTCCCCTTGATAATAGTAATTTTACAGCAATGTAACTGTTGGATTTAAGAGTTAGATCAGTGTAAATGAAGGCAGAATCAGATCATTTCTTCTGAGGCAAAGAATAAAACTCTCTATATCAGCAGTTATAAATGTATAAAAAAATCCAAATGTGCATACGCACACAAAAATCTACATCCTCTTAAGGCAAGACTGTAAATAATTAATATAATAACAAATTCAATCTGCTTACAAATTCAATCTAGGTATATTAAGTTAGTCAAGACATTTCAGATTAGTCCTCTTCTTTTTTATCTTGTTTTGCTTTCTGTGCCCCCATGAATGCAGGTAGCTTCCACCTGTGTGAAGAGCAAGCAAGCATTTTTCCTTCTGGTTTGATAGCTGCATTTTCAAAAGGATCTTATACCTCTCCCAGCTTTCCAAGCATGTTTTTCTGGAGCTTTTTTCTGTTTTTCTATTCCATTTTTTCTGTGTTTCAAAAAAAAAAAAAAAAAAACGTGACACATCATATCCACATTCCTAGGGGCAATTTTTGCAGCTCTTTGCAAATAAAGCGCTTAAAGACTTCTTGCAAGGTGATTGTACTAAACAAATGTAGTAAATAATCCTGAAATTGCAATGCGTCTCATTTACATTTGAATGGAATTACTTAGATGTGGGATGTCAGTGGTACAAGTGGCTCCAAGTACGTGGCTTCGGGTTTTGTGTTCACTAATACAGGCGGCTTTATCCCTTGCATGTATAAAAAGCATGACACTTTGAAAAGAATACGAATCTCATTTGACTTTACTATTCTGCGGGTGACTGAAGTTAGGGACCTAAATAAAGCTGGTCCGATACTCAAAGGTGCTGAACAACTGCATCTTCTGTTTGAGTAACAAGGAGATGCAGCTGCTTGGCCCATCGAAAAATCAAGCATTTTTTTAGGTTCCTAAAAATGGATTTAGAAGACTAACTTAAAAATATGAGGTTCAAAATACTGGTCCACACAAAGTCCATTTTCAGCAATGAACTGAGCAGGGACATAGATGTACTCCGATGCTTATGCAGAGCTATCCATCGTTATTACCGTAAGCCCTTCATGGAACAGTGTGGGACAAGGCTTTCTGCAAAATAGTGTACTCACAATCACAAGTTCTGGAGGGAATTCAAGGAGCTGCAGTACCCCAAATCATTTTGATTCTTGCAAACAGAGGTCATGAGGTAGAAGCCCCAAGTTCTGGTCTTTGAGGGCTTAAAAAAAAAAAAAGCACCTTTTCTTCTCCAGAACGTAACGGTTGCCTCTTACCACCACCCTTTGGCATCCCAGCTTTGCTACAGTAGTGTGTCTCATCTTATCGGGGGTGTGACCTAGATGTAGAACATAGCTCCTTCCAGCTGTAGTTCAGGTGAAAAAAACAGGTTGAATTTGGTCTCCTGTACCATGACCCGGATGCAGGATCTAAAAAATCCTTGCCACAGTTTCCTCTGTCTGCAGAGGCTTAGCAATTTTGCAATAGTTGATTTTTTTTTTTTTTTTTTTTGTAGTAGATGAGGTTACAGTGATACAGTACCCTAAAACTACCTCATGTGGGAAATTCAGTGGGTGTCTCAGAAGGCATTATATGTATTTGCATATGAGTTTTGGAAGTATTACGATTACCAGAGATAAAGTGAGCCAGTTGTTGTGCTGTCTTACTGATCTAGAGGTGGGTTAGATAACCTGGTAGTGCAATGGCAAAACCTTCTGCTGTGTTGGTGATGTCCACCTAGTTCCCTGATGCTGCCAGATGGCCCTGGGCTGGGAGACTGTTCCATATGCATGAAGGCAAGAGCGCTGGGTCCTCCAAAATGTAAGTTTGCTAGACACCATTTATGTTAAAAGGGGAAAGAACAGTGATTCCTGCTCGCAGCTACTTGTCAGCTAGTCCTCTGAACTTGTTAGATTTCTATGACTTTAAGCTGCGAGCAGACCTATGCACCAATAACAGCAGCATTTATATGCCATTTGCACAGCAGTGAAGTTTGAGACAACATGACACTTAAATTAGCGTTCTTCTCATTGATAGGTAAGGACAGATGCTGTAGCGTATAGTAAACCCTTCCTGCATCTGCTGCTTTGTAGGATCCTGTGAGCAGTGTTGTGATATGGCTAAGTGACCTGTCAACTCATACCAGATAAATTTGGTTAATAGTGGTGGCTTACCCCACCATTCCTTTGGACATCTGTCATGTTTTTCCAGAGGGAGATCAGCAGGCTTAGATCCAGCAGGTACGGAAGTGGGCTTTGGGGATGAGTGTATACCGCTGATTGATTTCAGGGAAAAGGTCCTCTGGGGATTATACAGTCATCACACACTTAAGAGATCACTACTATGGCCTGTGCATTTCTGAATAATGGAAGAGATGTGGTCTTGGTCACACAGCAGGTCCTTGAGCACCTAGTGTTGGTGCGTTGACACAGGTAAGTTATTCTGGCTGGGCTGACAGTGACTTATGAGCTTGTATTATGGCTAGAGTCTTCTTGCCTCAGTGTTACCAGAGAGCATCATACCTCCCTTGGTTTTGCCCTTACTATGTTCTTTTTTGAAATTTGTGCCCGTGCATGCAGCTGGGTTTAGATAGGGTGAAATGTACTCAGATCATAGTTAGATGACAAAGAAGAAAGTTGCATGCATAGCTTCGTTTTATTTTAGGAGGAGAGTTTGGAAGATCTGAGAGTAAAATTTAGCACAGAATGTTTAGATTAAAAAAATATATATATTCTTCGCTTGACTTGCCTTTGAGCATTTTCTTAAAAGTACTAAAAGAACTCTTTTAATGAAGCATAAAAATTGATTGTTTCTTGCCAGGAGGGATCGTCTTCAATCTTCAGATACTAAAGACTTCACGAGAACCACAAGAAGAATATCTTCTTGAATCATTTACATTTTTCCCCTTTTGCAGGCTTATGTAACCATGCAGAAAATCTAATAATAAGTGTGCTATTAGTATCCAGTGTGGCACCTTCTGCAAGCTGAGGTGTCATATTATTACAAATAATGGTGCAGAAATGTTGTAGATGTGGAGAGCTTCTGTACGTAGCTTATTTGAGTAACCTTTATCAAAAAAGATCTTGGGCTAATTGAATCCGTCTTTGCTTCTGTTTTACTATTCTGTTTTATTGTTCGAGGGAGGAAGAGCCTGGCTGCTTGCTTTTGTTTCTGTGAAGTCTGGCATGCTATTAATGGTGTTGGAAGGAATAAGCTAGTAGCAGTACTCAGAACCAGGTGTCTTGCGGTCTTTTATTTTTACATACACGCCCACCCCTTCTTTGTTGACCCACCCACAGGCTCTTGAGGATTAAACCTGACCTACAAACATCCCTTTTGGTTCTGGTCTCAAGTCCCTTGAGCAGGGATTGTCAGCCTTGTGATGAACACTCACTCAGGCAAGGCTACCAGGCTGATCTTCTTGTACAACCTTACCGCCAGGGAGTTCAAACTCGACTCGGCTCCACAGTCCTCACTGATGGGATTGCAGGCTTAGCTTGAAGATGGGTAGCCTACTGAGCAGCAGCAAGTGACCTGCAGGGTCTTTCCTTCCCTAACTATTGCAAGTGACTCCATCTTTTCTATTGCAAGCAACTCCTTTTTTTTTTTTTTTTTTTGGCTTCTCCTGTTACCCTAGCACCCCACCAGCAGTGATACACCCAGAGCATCGCTCCCCATCCCAGGTGAGCACAGCGTGCTTACTCTCTAGGCAGTTCCCTTCCTCCTGGCATCTCTTCACCTGGTTTTGTGCAAGTTGTGCACCCAGTCGTTATTCCAGGTGAATATTTAGAGCATGTCCTCTCCTCTATGGTTGTTACCATGTGCTTTGAAGACACTATAAAAAAACTATAATAAGGGAAAGTGTGATGCTACTTTTGTGTAAATTACCTCTCTAAGCTGACCCCTGAAAGAAGGGAGAGCATGAAAATGCCATTGATGGTATCTCCCTGCTCCTGGAGTGCCAGTGCACTTTTCTTACCAAAAATCATTTAGAAATTGTCCTAGTCACCAAAAGAAACTCCTGAAACCTCTAGGTATGTCAAATGTGGATGCTTAACCTCAGTCCCTCCTTTGTTCACGCAGGGATGCAGTCCCTCGTGAACGTCCATCCCAGGTTTGCTCAGTGGCGCTGCCTGGCGCGGCACGGTGCCAACCACTCCTTCCTGGCTGCAGCCTCCTTGTGCGGAGTTGCGGCCGGGGGCCATGCTGTTCCCCCGGTTGAGTCTCGCCAGCAAACGAGGCAGTACCTTGGGAGCCATGCCATGGTCGCCCCACAGCCTGTCTCACTCGATGACTCGATGCCTTTACTCTTAAAAAACTGGTGGGCCCGGGTTTAAAAACGTGTTTCAGTGTGAGTGTGGCCTAAGGCACAAGGGATGTAACTGCAGCCTCACCAACCTTGTACCCCAGCAGTTTGGAGTAACCAGTGCTTTGGACTTGAAGACTTTGCAAGGTGGTGGTGATCGAGAGGGATGATTTGGGATAGGAGGTAACCTAACCATTGCCATCAATAACCATTCCTTGCTTTTTTATAAGCAGTGTCACTGAAAAAAAGGGTAACCCCCCCACCCCGAAACACACAAGAAAGAGCCTGGCTGTTTGCTGTAAGATCACGTGAAACAGCTAAGGAAAACGGTGTTTTTTTCAATAGCTTTCAGTGCCCTGCATCAGTGTAGCAATTCCAGTTTGGTGTTTTGGATGTGTTCATTATTATAACAGCTGATAGTGTTCAGTTACATGTAAAAGATTGTGCATAGTGTAACTCTCCAGGTTTGTTTTACCGTTGTTTCCTACTGTGTGTTTTCCTAGACAGTTTAGCACTTTGTGGCAGGGACCTAATCCTGCAAGTTACTGAGCACCATGAAATCCCATTAAAGCCAGTGCATTCAGCTCCTTGATGGATTGCAACTTTATTTGATGCAGGTTGTGTTGGTGCTTTGCCAATAGAAATAAAGCTATTTTTAAAGGTCGTTGTGTTGTAGGCTTTTATAAAGCTGTACTCGGACAATGGATCTCTCTTAAATCTGTACTTGTCCCTGCTAATCCCGGAGACTTATTTCTTTCCCCTTTGGTGTTTTTTGCTTTGCTTTTTTTATTTTTCCTTAATAATGTATTTTCTTTCATGGCTTCTCCTGGTTCCTTAGCTTTGCTGCCCTTCTCCTACTTGGGTGGGTCTTTTTATGTCTTTGTTAGGTGGGGATGGTTTCCCAGCAGTGGTAGCTATGGGACTCCTGAGGTCTCTGCCGCTCGAAATGCTCATTCAGAACTATATTGGATAATATCCTGGCCCATTTCCCTTCTATTTTACTTTTAAACATCTGATAAGTTTGTTTACAGAACCTAGGGTGGTTGATGCCAACCTAAAGAGGGGCTGTATTCACAGGCCAATAGCACAGGGGGAGGGCTGAGTTGAGTGGCTGTGATGTCTCGTGCTCACAGTAATGGAGAGGGAAGCCATTACAAACTTCAGATCTAGAGCCCAATCCAATATTGAACCCTTCCTGGAAAAGCTTGGATTTTGCTGTTTAGGGGTCATTTAGCGTAAGGCGTTTGTACTATCGTCATATGTGTCTTTTCAATTTGTTTTTATCAGAAAGGTTAGTGACTTACCTCAAAACTATCCTTCAGGTGCCATTTAGGTGCTTTACCAGGCCACTTTTTTGAGAAGAAAACTGATTGTGAAACCTAGGCAGCAGAAATTGTTTTACTGAACTGGCAAAAGCCATTCTCCAGTGCCCAGCCCTTGTAAAACCATCTTGTGTAGGGAAACCTCTAGACTATCTAGGGACAGCAGTGCAGCTCTTTCCTATAGTTGTGGGATACAGACCTTTACATTGCAGATGCATGGCCGTGCATCTGTTTGTGCCGTGGAGACCTTGATGGTGGAGGCGCACGATAGCACTTCTGCAGGGGAAGAGCCAGCCTCTTGCATGCTGGAGGGAGAAGATTGCACTCTGTCATATTTCTTCTGTGCTTGGGTTTTTGTCCCTTTTGCTCCCTGGTTAGGCTTTACTGGCAAGAGGAGTGTGAGGTCAAGACTGCGCTGTTTGTTTTGCTTCTCAGCTAATAATTTCTCTCTGAAAAATACAGCCTTGCCTCGCTGCAGTCTGCCAGGGACCAAACTTAATGGTCAGTGTTTTAATTTAAACGACGCCAGCCGTTAGGCAAATGGCGTAAAGGGCACAGTCAGTCAGCCCTTCCTTCCAGCGGTTTGCTGTACATCCAAGGCTGTCGACCTCTTGCATGCAGACGGCATGTGGTCAGCCAGTGGCTCAGGGGGAGCTGCCGTGCCAGGAGACCTGGGACTTAGCAGTGCACCTATGCCCACTGCAGAAACCTTCTGTCTTGGGAGAGGAGTGGCTCTGTGGTGGTACCCTGCACTGTTCCCTCAAGGTCCTTCTCCTCCCTGAGGTATGGGGACAGTGTTTTGTGTTTTCTGAGGATGTGAAGGCTTGTCTGTGTGGCTCTGGGAAAGACTGATGGTGCTGGTTTAGGTTCAAGGCTCCTTTTCAGAAAACACAAGCATAAGGGCTTTGGTCATACATCTAGAAATGGAGGCATCCAAAAGAACAGGCTCTCAGAAAGCTTTTGTCTTTTAACCCGGTTGTGTTTCTGCATCATGAAGATGATGTGAGACTTGCCGTGAGATGGCGTGATGAGAGGCACTGTGCGCTGGGAGCTCATGATCACTGCTAGGAAGCTGTGGGGAGGAGCGGCAGGCTCCTTCTCTTCACGGGTTTCACAAACGGGAGCTTTTCTGGTACTTGGTGATCATCACATTCCCTCTCCCGTGACAGGGGAGGAGGCTCTCCCTTTCAGCCTCTCCCACTCTTAAGCTGTTTATTCACATTAAGTGGTGAGGAGGCCGGATCAGCCGTACTTCTCTGGTGTCCTTAGTTAACACAAGGATCTGGCAATTGTATCTCTGATTATTCTCTCGCCATCCCTACCTTTTAAAAATATTTCTCTTTAATTGCTGCTTTGTCAGCTGTGTAATACTGTACTGGGATCCAAAAGTGCTTGTTAAATAAGGGATTTGAGGCTGCAGGGGATTGAGCTGATCATTATGAGTCTGAGAATGGGACCTGTGAAGCATGTTATCTGAGGCCTCTGTGGAGAGTTATATTAAATGAATGCTTTTGTGATAAACAGTTTTTTTCAAACTAATCAATTGTGTGAGAGCAGGGAGTAAGCCTTAGCAAGCTGGACGGTGAGGGCTGGAGAGCCACAGCTGCTGCCTGTTTCCATTGTAATGCTATTAATGAGCAGTTAAAGACTGTATCCCAGTCCAGTGTTTCTAGATCCTTTCCTTTTTTGCATTGCCCTTGCTTAAAAGTGGCCCAGAAAAGAGGCGAATAGGCAGAAGGCATCAGGAAAATGGAGCAGGGAAGCAACGCTGTGCAGTCATCCCAAGATGTCGTGGGGCTGCCATCAACCTTCCCAAGTTACTTGTTTGGTGGAGGTGGTCCATGAAGGAAAGGAACTGCAGGAAAGGGGTGGAGAGTGACAAGGCTGCAGTACGAGCTGCGGCTCCTGCCAAAAGGCAGTGTAACAGCTGTCGTGCCTGCAAAAGATGGTTTGCTTTGAGCATCTTTTCTTTCCTTTGTGGAGGGGATGGGTCAATTGATAGGCATCGATACGATGCTCTAGTGTATTGCTTGGGCCCATCAGGTCTGTGCCTTCCCTGCGTATTACACTCTGGATCTTCTTGTGGGTACAGCCCCTGGTGGAGAATCAACACGCTGCTGGATGCCATGCAGAGTTGAATGGTAACTCTGGGGCCTGCAGAGCACACTGCTTCTGTGGGAGACCCAGCTAAGAAGGCAGGAGGAGAGACAGGGCAGGCTGCCTGCGGGTAGAGTAGCAGGGAGCCCTGCCCCAGGAACATCAAGTTCCTGCCTTGTTTGCTCTAATAGTTATTTTTCCAAAGACTTATAAAAGTCCAGTTCTCTTTTAATGTTGCTTGATCGTTATCTGTGCTTTAGAAAAGAAAAAATTGGTTTACTGCCACCTCGGGTGAGGAGCAGCTTGAGCTGTGCCCTCCCAGGCTCACCACGAGAGGCACAATGTTAGGCAATTGCAGCTCTGCGCAGCAGGGTGGTCACATCCACAGATCTGCCTTTCGCTGGGCTTTGGGAGGTGAGTTTTGGGTAGGAAACAGGTAAGAAGGAGGCAAATCTGGAAGAGGTCTGGTGCAACAGAAGACAGCAGAGGTTTTCCCTGATCTCCTGCACAGGCATCAGATGCAGCCTGCCTTACAGTACTGACTGACCAGCAGGAGCAGCGCGAGCCCAAGAGAAAAGGACCTAGTTAGGGACACAAAACACCAGATGGAATAAATGGGACTGCCCTGAGAGTACAAAGGTGGTCTCATCAGCCAAGGGGCAGTTGGCTGCACAGAGACCTAATCTCATTGCCTCCTTGCATCAGGGCCAATAGTGTTTATACTGTGTCACCAGTGGGAGGTTATGGTCGAGGCTGATTCTTGCCTTGTTTGCCTGAAGCGCTATGAACTATTCCTGCGCAAAGGGAGGGGGAGGAATGGGCAGGGGTGTGGGAACGCCCTCTTCACCAGCCACTTTGCTGAAGAAAATGTTACCCCTGTGTGAGGTCTGGACTCCCGGATGGCTGCAAAGGATGTCATGGGTGGTAACACTTCCTACATGTATTCTCTGTTGCTAATGGCCATGGTTTCACCACGCACAGGCATGACCCCTTTGGGGCAATAAAAAGCTAATCTTCCTTCCCTTAAGCTGTCAGCAGTGTTTTTTTTTTCTTTTTGGTTTGCTTTATCATTGTTTTCTCCATGAATGTAGAGGATGCAGGCTTTCTCCACTCTAGTCCCTGTACACTTGGTATGTGGGGCACGTATGTTTTTCTCTGTACCTAGAGAAGGTACAGGTTTGTAGCGCAGCTGTGTGAATTCAGGGGGAACAAAAATAGTGCTACCTGCCTTGTGTTTTCTGTTTTCATTTTGAGCTGCTCAGCCAAGGATTTCATGTGGCAGGAGTGCTGGAGTCTGATCAGTGAAAACATGGGTTGATAAGATCACAGGGAAGTTTGAATCAACACCTTTCTTACCTTCTAGAGATCTTCCAGCAGTGAGGGAGAGATTTCAGGGGCACTGTTTCCTCTGTCTGTACACAAAACTGGGAGGTCCTGAGATAAATGAGCATAGAGCATTTTACTTTCATCATGTTTCTCTTTTTCTCTTGGTGTGGCTTGGAAACCGACTGTGGTCAGGCTAAGAGCTGGAAGAGAATGGTTTTTTTTTCTGCCTTCTGCAGGTATCCTGTTTTCTGTCCGTAAGTTCATGATCTGTGCTCCTTTTTGCTTGCTACAAAAGTAGACCTTATTTTTCTGCCATGCATGGCTCCAGCGCTATCCAGGGGAAAAACACAGTTGTTGAGACATGTCACCCCACTGCTGTTAGCCCTGCGGGGTATGTCTTTGCTATGGTGAATACAGAGCTGATGCTGAGTAGAGGGACTGTTTAACTGTACTTCTCTTTTCACTTCCCTGGAAATTAATTTGACTTGCCATTTTGAATTCTTAAATCTGAAACAATAAAGAGCTCCTGCCTTGTACTTAATAGAGCAAGGACCAAGCAGCTTGTCCACGTGACAGTGCGAGAGGCTGTCACTAGAAAGATTTCTTCAGCCAGGCAGTCTGGAGGCAATGCGATTAATTTATTTTCTTCCCTGATCTGTGAACCCTCTCGGTTACCAGAGCATTGAGACCTTCAGCTGAATGGCATCCTGGGTCTGCCCTCGCACACCTCCCCATGACTGCCTGACCGCCTGGGCTTCACTCCTCACTGAGGCCAAGCGCCTGTGGTCCTGTGCCTAGGCTGTCCCTAGAAACGGCGCTTTTATAACTGCAAGAGGTGACGACTGCAGACCTGGGAACTCCGTAATTTATGCTCCCCACGCAAACAAACACGCATATGCCATTCACACTCCTGGTGTATTAATAGTGACAGAGCAACATGTGTTTTCCGCAAGAGCAATGCACCTGTTGAGGTTGTTCAAGGTCACCAAGTGCTGCTGCAGTGATGCTTTACTGCTTTCTGCAGGCTCCAGCATGTGTTGAAGAGGGAGGGAAGGGTTTTTATTAGGCCAAGAGGAGCTGTGGGTGGGGTGCCATCCAGGCATTTCAAGTCCACTCGCTGGACTCACTCAGCCCAAGAAGGAGGGCAGGTCGAGCAGCTGAGGCTGTTACCTGTTCTGGTCTAAATCTGGCATTCGTGATAAGGTAAATGGAAGTCTCCTAGCAACTGAGGTCAGCATTTGTCCTATGGTGTGTACAGTGCTCCCCTGCGAGGTGCACTGATAAATACGTTTTGTTCCACAGTTCTGTATATCTGCAAGTCTGAAGCCACTGTTGCAATCGCTCTCACCTATTTTATAGGCCAGAATGGATTTTAATTAAAGCTCCTCTGCAATTGTTTCAAAAAATACCGGATCCTCAGTCACTGGGCAAGTAGCTCAAGGGCATGAAGGCTGCCCTTGTGTGCATCGTGTGAAAAAACATGAGCCAAACTTTGCCCAACGTTAAGAGGTACTGAAAGCAACCCCTAGTATGTCTAAGCAGTGACTTACCCTCCTTCAGTTGCATTTGGACGTTATAGTATCCCTTGGGTCTCAGATGCTCTTAGACAGAGATTTCAGGTACCTGATCTTTCCTGGATTTCCTTTTGCAGAGCAGAGTCTAGAGCCGCTGTGCTTTATCCCCTAGAGAAACTGCTATGGGTTGAGCTTGCAGAAAAGAAGAGATGCAATGTCCTAGCTGTTTAATCTGGGCACCTTAGAGAAACAGTAGCTGTAAATTGGAAAGCCGTTTCTATCTGAAACACGGTAACTGGGGAGGAAGCTCACATATGCCTCCTGGATGCGATCCACCCCCTGAAGGGACCAGAGCAGTTGTAAGTGGGTAGGTAGGAAAGGGAGAGCCGGATATGCAACCAACTCCTTCCCACTGGAGAGCAATAGTTGGAGCTCTGTTTAGGATACTGGGTCATGTAAGATGTGAAGAAACTGGGAGAAAGTTGTTTGGTGTGCTCCACTTGCTAATGCATACAGAGTTTTGGAGAATTTTACATGGAAATGAATGGTGATCCTATTGGCATTGCTATCGGTAGCACCCTGGTCCTTGCAGGTGTGCACAGATCCAGAGGGAAAGGCATGGCCAGTGGAGGGCAGGCAACAGGCTGGTGGGGACGTTGTCCCCAGGAGCTACAAACGCTTTCACTGGTAATTAGGGGCATCTGCCAAAAGGCTGAGAGCTTTGTGTACCCTTCCCGGTCCCTGAATAGGCTCTCTTGTAAGTTATCTGTTATTCTTTAGCCTTTCTGGTTTGGTTTTCCTCAGTTTTATTTTACTGTGAGGCCCAAGATTTGACCTAGAGAAATTCCATTGTTTCAAGGTAATTATCCAGGTCCTGCAGAAGATTTTTATGATAGTGTTCAGCAGTTTATAAACGCAGGCCATCTTTTGGTTCTCCACAGACCAGATTATACAAATTAAAACTTCACTGCTAAACAAAAGGGATACTAACCTGATAAAACCAAGAGGAGGCATTAAGAAACCAGATTAAGAGAATTATATTCTTTGTCATTTCTATTCTTAACTCAGAGTAGAATGGGCACAAAATACCTCCTTTATATCCCCAAACGTTCAGCCTAGAGTTACTTAGAGAGATAGCTGTAGGCACAATATACATCCTGTATTCCTAATTGTAGTTTCCATTGTGGCAATCCCTGCCGGTGTTTTCTATTCCCAAGTTTTATCAATCTGAGCAAGTCAGTTCCTGAGGCTCTGCTGAAAGGCAAAAGGGTGAAAGAACGTTATGTCTACGGAAATGTCAGAAGAAATGCTTCCCAACGTGCTGCGGATCATTAATTTGGCTTCAAAGAAGTGTTTTATACTTTGGGATTTTACAGAGCAGCTGCATGGAGGATTTTTTACTATTGGACAGGGCACGTTCCCCACAAAGTAACCTTATAAAGCATTTTCTCCACTAACAGGATTGCAGACAAATAGTTTCTTGCCTTTACTCTCCTGTTTTCTCTCTGCTGTCCCCAAGAATTCCTCTCAATTCCTAGGTTCCTCTTCAGGGTGACATAAGGACAGTGTACCTGAAGTGGAAGATGAGAGAAACGCAGTGTTAAAACAAACTGAAGCCGGGATGAGTTGCCAGGACTAAGGAGATAACCCATGCGATCAGGGTCATTTCACAAACATCAGGGGACAAGGTTCAGGAGTAGAATCTGTTGTTAGCGAATCTGAAAGATAGCATCGCCCTGAAAGTACTGAGTCAATCAGAAACTGCTAGAGTTTTCTACTGAGTGAGTTTTCAGTGACATCGTCATCATCAATATTATTGAGAAAACAGAGTATCAGCAATTATTTTTCCATTTAAGGAGTTGAAAATCACCTCGCTTCTCTGTTAAAGTCAGTTGAATGATGACATTAAATGATGTGCAAAGGAGCACTTTTTACAATAAATGATGATTTTTGATGATGAAACTTAACTCTTTCTGTTACTCTGCACAAAGGTGTGTTTTGGTTTTTTGTGGTTTGGTGGTTGGTTTGTTTTCTGGATTGCTCATGCCAGTGCACTGAAAAGCTTAAAAGAACATTAGAGCAGTGATGAGGGTATTGACTGAAATTCAGTGCTGTTAACCAAACTGGCAGCGGCTACCAGCTGTCTACATCCCACCTCCCTCCTCTCTCCTCAGCCCATTTTGCTGGTGTTTTGAAGAGGTTGTGTGGCTTTTCCTCAAGACTGCAGTTTTCAGTGTGACCTTTTAATGCAACCTGTTGCCAGTGCCAGTTTGCAGCATCCCCTGAAGAACTCAACGTGTTTGTTCCTATCTATGAAGTGGAAGCGGTAAGAAGAGTTCTCACTCTGCTGGGATGCAATGAGGTTATGCCATTAAAAGTTGGAATAGGTTCCTTGTGATTTAAAGATATGTATACATATCGTTACCCCCTGAGCAAATGGAGAGTTGGAAACAAGATCTGAGGGTCCAGGGTCTAACCACTGAGCCATTCCTTGTAAAGAGAAAGTAGTTTGAGTGCAGAGATTAAATTTAAAAAAACAACACATGCATGACCAGATAAATAGCAATAGCAAATAAAGCAAAAACTGTCCTCTAGAGCTGTCAAGGTTCTGTAAACACTTTTTTCCATTACTGCCTTTTCTCTGGAAACCCAGTCTGCAGTACTGCATCATATGAAGTAGTGCTAAGGAAAAGACGTATTTGTTGCATATGTTTGTTCACTTAAAAAAAAACACAACCTAAAGTGTACTCTTTCCAGCGAGTTTACAACATGCATCAGTCACAACTTCACTTGCTTCCCAGGAAACGGGTCTGTCACTTTGCTGTTTTACTAATGCGCAGCATGCATAACTTGGGCTCAAGCTTGAATAAAGTTGCTTGGTTGCATGAAGATCAGTTACATAGTTCATTGCATTGGACCTACTCACTGTACAAAGCAGTGGATTTACAGTCTCTATCTGCTTAAATGTAATTCTTGCCTCTGCCCTCCCTCAGATAGCCCTGCCTGGCACAGTGGGAACCAGGTCTGGAGTCTCAGTGGCCCAGTTCAGCAGAGAACGTAAGCCTGCCCTTCTAGCTAAGTCACTAAATGTCCTCAGTGATGGGACTTTAAGCAGGGCTGGTTCCCCGTGGTTTCACATTAATAGGCAATTAAGTGGTTTGCTAGGTCCAGACCTAGAGAAACACCAGTTTTGATCACTACTCAAATAAGTTAAAGTCACTCAGGCAGCTGGTTTGTGCACAGAGATACCCGGTGACTGGATCTGTATTAGAAACATTGTGTTTGGGTGTGGGCAAAGGTTTCTACTAGAGAAAAAAAATTATTACTAGATAAGGAAAAGATCTCAAAATTAACATTGAGAATCATTCTGTTTATACTCTAAGGGCTGCTATTTACTTTTATAGATTTGTTTATACAAGTTTTGAGGACAACTGCATTTTTATCATATGAATCTACCCAACTCCCAACAAACTCCCCTAGAAAAATTCCTAAGAGTTTTCCTTAGGGCTGTTAAAAAAAGAAATAATAATAATAATAAAAAGGACAGGGTGGAGAAGTTTAAGGGCTGGTATGGCTATGCAAAATTGTGTTTGCTTTTCCACCAAAGCTTAAGTAGTTGTAAATTATGCATATACATGGAACAAGCATAAGCAGTGCTAAGAAACAGGGATATAACCATGTTTCAAACAGTTTCAAAACTACACAGAAATTACTGTCCCCTGCATGTGCTATTAACACCAAGGCTTTCCTCCTTGTACAGTTGTTTCCCACACAGAAATCTAAGATACTCTGTATAAGATACCATATTCCATGCAGTCTTCTGTTGGACATTGGGTTTCAATCTGTTCTTTTATTACCAGGACCAACATGAATGGCATCCTGATCATAAGGTGCAGAGATGCAGTTTATGTGTAAAAGTGGTATGCTTTTCTGGAGCACCATGTCAGTGCCCAGCCAGCTGGCAATGTCTTGATGCTGTGCCTGAGAAAGCTTTTTTGGGCTAAAACCTCCCAGGGTAGGCCAGATGGTATATGGCAAAATTCTGAACCTGACAAATTTCACAGAGGTTTTACCTTTCGTTCCTCTGGGGCCAGGATTTCATCCATGTTTCTGAATCCCATGAAGCTGCGCAGCCCTGAGAAGGATAGGAGCTCGCTTACTGGAGGTGACTCTGCCCCTTCTGGTCTCCCAGTGTGGTCTATCCCTCTTGTCTACAAAGGTGGATAGCTGGAAAAAGAGTCTGAACCCGGGTCTCCATCACATTACTCACAATTGTTATGCATTCAGTGAGGCAAGGCAAGTGGTTCTCCAAAATGACAGGCATAAAAAGAAGGTTGTAAGCAGGAACAAGTTCCCTTCTCTTACCGACAGTTGAACATATGTTACGCATCACACCCCCATTGCGTTTGTGCCCGAACCTTCAATAGTATGCTAGAGCAGCCACCACACGTGTCAGCAATGCAATTCAGTGGTCAAGAACAGAAACTGCAGAGATTAGATGAAGTCCACTTTTCTGTTTCTTTACACTGTTTATGGCTGCCTACTTGCATTATTTCTATTATTGCTTTCATAGTTTTTTACTTTCTGTGAAGTATCGGGTGTAGCCCACTGCCAGCAGCCTGGGAGGCCAGATGTGCTGTCATTGTGGGAGCACTAATGAACTGACCGAGAATGGGTTTGCTTTGTTTTGCTGGAGGCGTTGCGCAGAAGGAGTGCCAGATCATCTCTTCACCACACGCTTGTGGTCTAAATGGGTAGAATAAGAAAAGGAAGCCAAAACTGGTACAGCATAAAGTTGCAGGGAAAATGTGCTAGGTTCGTAAAATTGTGGCCCAATGTCTCATTCAGTCTTCAAAGAAAGCTCTTTATAGAATCACTAAAAAAGCTGTTTGTCTCAGTAGTTCCTTATTTAAAATCAGAAAATGGAAAAAGATACATGTCAGGTATTGAGGATTTCTTCTTTGTTGCATTCATTCATATATCTTCATTTCTTATTGCATTTCTTCATGTTTTAAAATTTAGACGAAGATAAAACAATTCTAAGGATAGTTCATGCTACTAGCTCATAATTGTAACAAGTATTTTATCATGTCTCTTCCATTGCTGAAAAACTGAATTCATCATCACTGCAAAGTGGTTTGGAAGAAAAATTGATAGTCAACGGTATGCTGTTAATGATGTGTTTAAACAGTAACCTACCGTGAGATCACGATGTTCTAAGAAGAAATATCCTCAGGAATGCAAATGCACCGTCTAAATAAAATGTAGGTGGAATTAGCAAGAAAAGATGGAACTGACTTAATCTGATTGTATTGTTTCCTAACTCACGAGAGACTGAGGGAAGCATAAACATGAGTGCATTGTGCACAGCCGGCCACGGTGAGAGGACTTCATAAAGCCTGGAGGCCCAGAGCAAGGCCAGTGTGAGTTCATTTTTTCTAGACCAGACTTTAACCTTGGCTGCCCTGGAAGAAGACACATCCCTGGGGGGGGACAGTGAGACTTCTGCAGCTCCCTCACAGTCAGGCTTAGTGAAGGCCTAGGGAGGTTTTAACACAACAAAATAAATGACATTGTATTGTAAGAGGCTGTTTTGAAACAGTCTTACGGTGGATGTGTTCAGCCTGTTAAAATGGCCGGGTGGGTGGGAGGGTGGCTTCTTTTCCAGTATTAATTAGATGAGGAAGTTTGTGGTGGGATATGTGTTACATCTATGGAAGGTAACTATAATTTTTAACCGTAATGGTTTACCCTTCCAGTTCCCAGTGGCATGCCTTCAGGGTCTGATGGCTGGGAAGCGCAGCTGTAACCAAGGATTCCTCTTCAGCGTGACAGAAAGGCAGGCTGTTCGCTTTGCTCTCTGTTTCTCCAAACTAGATGGAGGGCTGTAATGCTCATCTGTCCCTCTAGGGAGTTACGGGAGTGATCAGTGTGTGTAAAGCAATGATGAAAGTAAGGAGAGGACTTGACGACGATGGTGCCAGAAGGGTGCTGAGTATCAGCATCTCTTGGAGATAGAAGGTTGTTCCCACATAGGGTAAGGAGCTAGGTTAACATCCTGATGCTGTGTTTAGGTCGCTCAGGCTTCAGGCCCTGGGTGGGAAGGTCAGCTCCAGCCGGAGATTGTCATACTTGGCTGCAGTTAAATCTTTGTGATGTTAAAAGCAGTCCTGGGAAGCACTGAGGTAACATCTGGTCAGCAGAAGACAATGGAAATTGAAAAGACTGTGGTTGGACTGGCCTGGACCTCCTCTAGCTTCCTGACGCAGGAGCGTGGTCTGAGTGTCCGCACTGTGAGGTCCCTGCATGCTTATCAGCATCCACCACTTGTACGTGAAAGAAGGAAGCGACAAGTGATTCAGTTTGCATCTGGGCCCCGCAAGCAGTGCGTGCAACTGTGTGGTCTCTCCTCTTCCCGGTTCCTGCATCACGCCTACTGTGCCTGCCATGGTCATCCCCCATGTTTTATAAGTGCTTCTGGGCAGACGGCTGGTCTTCATTTTGTTCTGCAGAATGTTTAGTCCAAAACAGGTAATGGAGTACATTTAAGGAAAACCAAACTGCCCCCACCCCCACCCCCTGCAGCAGTCTTTCTCTGCCTGCCTGCCAGGCAGGAGGAAGAGGCATTGATGGGGTGCAGAGCCACACGTACCAGCAGCCCGTGACAAAACCAGCCTCACCTCTGGAGGCTGGTGGGCAGCCCGGAAGGCTGGTGGGCAGCCCGGCATTGAGGGGGGATGCCAGGGAAGGGAGAGCTCCAGTTCCACGGCGTGTGGATGGTGGGGCTGTGAGCAAAGACCATTGGCTCCATCTCGCCAGCTGGCTCGCTCAGCAGTTTTCGCAGGAAGGGTGAAGAGAACACATTTTATGGGAGATATTTATCATTACCCTGTACTGTTTAAATATAGCCTGTGTAGCAGGTTAGAGCTTGTTAGGCTTTTATCTTCTCAAGTTGGAGGATGATGTATTAATCCATGAGTGTTGCAGCCTCAAGTGAATTACAGAAAGTCATCCCCAGTGAGTAAAGATAAATGACATTTGGAAATTAACCCATTACGTAGTCTCTTCCAATAAAGTGCTTACTAAAATATTAAATTGTAAATGAAGATGCTTCAGGTCTCATTTGAAAGTCAGAAAGAGACTTGTTTGTAATTCCAGTACTGGTTTTCTTTTTATTTTTTTTTCTCAGAGATTTCATTTCTCCTGAAAAGGTTTGGGACTGACAGCGGGCAAAGTCTCTATTAATCCACTGAGCAGACACAGCAGCTATAATGCAAGCTACTCTGCCCTGTTCATGTGCTGCAGCCTTTGCTGAGAAAGGAGCAGTCCCAAGGGATGTGGTGTTAGCTCAGACTTTGCAGCATCCGACTACAAAAAAACCCCAGTTGTTCAGCTCTTTATCGACCTGCACCTGCATTAATTCAACTGGGTTTAACTGTTCATTTAGATGGATTTAAGGTGACCTACAGGGCAACACAGACCCACTGTTAACTTTTCTGCCAGTGTAGGTCTTCCAGCTTCAGCCCAGAATATCTGAGCCCTGGCTCAGATATTTGAAGAATGAGAGCAATAACAATGCTGAGATGCTCATTCAGCTGTGTTACTAAAGGCTTGGCAGTCCTCTCCATCTCTAGGTTTGTCACTCCACACCAAAGTAACGGGGTTGCACAGGGGTAAAACTGCCCCTGTTATTCCAAGGCAAGTCATTCTAGTTTTAAACTAGAATGGTGAATGCAAGTTTCATACAGTCATCATTGCTGAGATTTGCTTTGGAGGAAATATGCCTGTATAAATATCCTTGTTCTAGGCTAAGATCTGCACACGTGATAACAGAAAGCAAGAGACAAAGCATTTTCAAGAATTCCTTCCTCCAGCATACCGCATTGCTCTGGTGATGTTTTTTATTCTCTGAGTGTGGAACTAGACCGACCCTGACAACATCACCTCACTTCAGAGAGGCTGCCCAGCAGAAATGGCTTTCACTTCCAACGTGAGCTGGCTCCAAACCAAGGACCCAGAGGGCAGAGCCTCTCTTCCTGTAAGGCATCAGAGCCAATTTCCCATTTTCTTTTCATGCTAGCAGCTTGATGATAACAGAGAATTATTAAAGCCATATAATATTAAATATGATGGTAATTAGATAATCTCCTGTAACTGCCAAACTGTGATTTTTGAAGACTGTTGTTCATCACTGTTTTTTTCTTTTCTGGTGGCGAAGGACAGACTTTTGTCTTCTCTGTTTCGCAAGTGCTGCTGCTGCGTGAGTATAGTTTATGCTCATGGAGGGAATTTGTTTCTGCTCATTTAATTGCTTTCAGCCCATACCAGTTCCGATTTTATTGCAAGGATCTCAGTTACCTTTATGCAAAGCGTATTTGGAAGAGCATATATGGCCTATAGAAGCTTGGTGTTGCACAGCATCGCTTGGGATGATGGAGCTTCTAGGAAGAGAGAGACTGCTCTACAGGGAGGGCACAGGTTTGATTTGGAGACTGGCTCAGGTTGTCCTTTTGAATAAGCATGGAAACAACTCATACAATAACATACCCGAATAATTTTGGACTTGAGGTTCTTGCATGTTTTAGAGGTGTTGCAGAGGCAAAATTAGGCCTGCACTTAGGGAAATCTTTGACATATTATTTTACAAAGGAAATATCTAAATGTCTGGTTTGCTCTTATAGCTGCTTTCATAGGCACTTCCCTTGTGTGCTGCTGCTGTGATTTGACTTATTAATAAATTCCTGGTATAAGGAAGGCCAGATCTTGTTCCCATTGCAATAAACAAATTCAAGCAGTAAAGGAGTAAGACTTTAGGTAGTAACTCTCAAAAAGTGTTTTATTAGTTTTATTATCTGACCAGAATCATCCTGGTTGTGTTAGCTCCTCTGCATCCAGTGTCTTCCAGGCCACATTCTGCAGGTAGGAGGTTGTCTTGCATCAGCTCTTCTTTTTAAAGATTATACTTATATACCATTAAATCCAAAACAAAGAGCAATTCACATTCGTTTTTAACATTGTTTAATCCCTGATTGAGATCAGCAGTTTGAGTTTTTACAGAAACTTTGTACTCACCTGCCTATGAAGCGTGGATTCTCTGCAATGAATGAGAACAGAATAACCCCCCCTTGTAAGGGTACAAGAAAGCTCTTTCACCACTGGTTTATGTGGTTAAAATAGGAGTGATGCAAAAACAATCGACAACCTTAAGAACGCATTGAAGATATGAATTAACGCCCATAGGAGCCTGCCAGCCTTCTCAGTGTGTTTTCCGTAGGCTTAAAGTTTGGGGGGTGGGAACAGACAGGACAGAGCAAAACTTTTTTATAGAGAGTGACGCAATAAACACTTCATAGCGATCATATACAATTTTAATGAAATACTGGACTAGAGTAGTTCTACTGTTCTGTGCATCAGTGAGAGGGGATGTAATTCACAGTACTGTTTTTGGCTTTTAGTAATTTTCTCCTAGAGTCAGAAAGTGAGTGCGCAGTCTCAATTCTGACTCAGTCTCATGCTGTTAGTGATAGTGGCATTTTAACTGATATTGAAACAAGGACAGAAATGAACATTTAAAAGCAAGCAAGAATGACAGAAATGCTAAGATGAGAAGAATAAAGAAGAAAAATGCTAAAACAGTAGTTCAGAAAAGACTG
>VZSZ01004350.1:188485-204727 GCA_013398815.1 Ibidorhyncha struthersii
AATTTTAGACTAGAACTGTAGAAACAGTGCTTGACCACAGACTGAAAGTTGATAAAGCTGTTATTTCTTGTCAGACCAGCTTGATTTTGAGTCTAAACTGCTGAGCGGCAATTTTCCTCTAGTCTGATCCTGCGTCTTTTAATTAACCAGGGTTGTCATCCACATCTTTGAGATTTGATGTGAGCGGGAGCTCGTCTCTGTTGATTTGCTCAGCACTCTGCGTGCAGAAAGCAGCAGCTGCTGCTGGTGATCCCAGGGCTGATTTGTCTGCATCTTCCACTGGAAATGTTTCCGTAAATGAAGTAGGCTGTGCGAGGAGGCACCTAGTCTAATTGGAGCATTAGGTCTGTGCAGTAGGTGGTACGCATGTGTTTTTTTGTTGTTTTTCTGTCAGCTGGTAGTTTATCTGTGACATGTATGGGGTTTTGATGGCTGTAGGTAGTGCTACTGCATGGAAGAGCCATTATGTGCTGGTGCAGTGTGGCCATGCTGCAGCTTACAGTGTTTTCAGAGTGCTTTGCCCCTCTTGGGCTCTCACGCATTGTACACATACATACATAGTAGCAGCTACCACGGACCTCAGTGGGGGTCCTGGGCAAGATCTTGACCAAGGTGATAGAGGTGAGTTGCTAGTTATGTTACCCCGACCTTCATAGCTCATCACTGGAGTAGTTTCAGCACAATTGTGCTGAGTGGCATCTCAAAGCATGGCTGTCAAAATCACCTGCTAAAATCTATAATTTTTGAGAGTCTTCCAACATTTTCAGTGGATAGGTGTAACAAGCATATTCCCATCCTTGCCAGCAGCCCTGAAGCTGTACAAGGTTTTGCTCATAAAGCTGTAGCAATGCAGCCCATGTGAGAAATGCAGTTCGGACCACCTCCAAATCTCCTCATTAGCCCACTTCTCCAAACAATAAAAGGCAAGGTAGCCTCACATTGACAGCCAAGAAATTCTGCAGTGCTCCTTCTGTTAGCCATGCTGGCAACTTGCAGCAGCAGCTCAGGGAGCTGATGTATAGGAGACGTCTTCTCTCTCCCTCCTTCCTCACTGAATGGGTTGGACCAGCAACTATGGCTTCTCCTGAGATGTTGCAGCTCCTTCAACCACAATTCACCAGACAGGCCAACAGTTCCCTTCCCTCTTTCTTCTTTTCCCTCTCATTAAACCACTGCGGTAACTGTCATCTCAACCCGTCTGTACATCAGCGAAGATACTGTGCTGTTTTGGCAGCAATCTGAGCCGAAAGGAAAGATTTTGCAGGCAGAATTGGACCCTTGGGGGTGAGTTGAATGATGCTGTCACAGGAGAAGAAAGACTCTTCTTCCAGTGCAGCTCGTGGTTTTTGCCAGGCAAGAGCAAGGGTGTGAATTTTCATATACATGGGTAATCAAGCTGGCAATGTTTCGAAATGCTTGGGTAGGTCTTGCCCCAGCTAGGAAAGATTTAAATCTAATTAGAAATCAGAGCTAGGAGGAAATGATATTTCTGCCCATGAGAATTTCCAAGATCTCAAAGCAATGTCTCATGCTGTAATGGGAGGAAAACTTGAAAAGCTGAGATACAGTGAAAATCAGATAATAGGCAAAAAATGTTTTATAAAACTGTATAGCAAAGCTTATAGCTCTGTATTCTAGCTAGAAGATTAGTTTCATTTCAAACCAAATTTCTCTTGCAGTTACAGCATTTTTTAATTACACGTTCATTAATTGTTTAAAACAAACCTTTGTTTTGGGCCCTGCAAATGGATTATTTTTTTAATATTACTGGGAAAAAAATTTACAAAGAAATTCCAGCAGTTTTCCCCTAATGTAAATAAATTCAAACATTTTTACCTTTAACAGATTCAGGTTTGGGAACAAACATTTCCTAATGTAAATTTTCCTTGAAAAATTCCTGCCACTTCTATTAAAAAATACTAGTTCTTCCTTAAATTTAGCCCAAGGGCAACAGTGACTGTGTAACTTATTTTGGTTTTAGTTTCACTAGCCTCATAGCAAGAGTATTGTCAAGGTTTTTCCCCCTCAAGAGTTGAGTACGTTGTGACTGATGATGATGTTATTTTTGTCACCCTCACTGTATGATCTCATGGTTATTCCATATTTTTCTAACATGTCTGTTGTACCAAAGAGATTGTGTATCATCCATTGCAGTAATTATTTCACATTTCTAAGAAAACAACATTCATTCATAAACGCAAGGAGAACAAAAGACAGAAGAAACAGCATTATATTCCATATCTACCATAAGAGGTCTACATGTCAAGAACCACATATGAAATAGAAAACAAACTAGATTAACAGATGTAAAATCAGTATGCATTCAGAAGAAAAAATCAGAGTAGGCAGAGAGAGTGAATGGTAAACAGATCAGATGCTGGAGAATCACTCAGTCCAGGACTAAACGAGTGTAAATAAAAACTAGGAAAAAAAATCCCTTTTCCTTTTTGCCATAGGAATGGCGATGGTGGGTAGTGCCCCTGCGGCCACAGAGGAAGCTGTGGAGTGGTGGGATGCATCACACCTATTGCGCAGCTATTGCTTCTGAACTTCACAAATTAGACACAGGGTGCCTCTGTGAGCAGACTTGGCCGACGTTCGGTGTTCCCTGTTTGTCCTGGTTGGAGCGTAAGTCTTGGTGCGATGAGGCAGTTTTTGCAAGGGACTCCCCCAGGAGCTTTCTTCTCCCAAGAAGGTCTCCCCGTTGGGTTCTGCTTTGCAATGGGAGGATCTGAGCCTATTTTAACTATTTTCTTCTCTGGGAGAACAGCACTTAAATGCTGGTTTGAAGAGGAACGCACTAAGGTTTTGAGCACTCAGATCCCGCACTGAATCTCTTTCCCTTCCCCTAATTTAGTTAGAGTGTTTCTGAAAGGTCATTAGCTGACAAAGAAACTGAAATCCTGTCATGAGTGACGTATCGTTGGTTAGAGAACTAGCTTTTGCGCTAGGTTGTGCCGAAGCCCCAGTCTGGAGGGAGCACCTCAAAGCCTTGTAGGTAGTACCCACTGAAGTGCATCGGCAAACTGCAATCAGATGTGTCTGTCACTACAAAAGGGCTAACGCGGTTTCACTGGGCACTGAGCAAAAGACTGCCCGAGCTGGTAGGAGAGCTGTGTCAGTAGAGGATGCACAAGTCATGAGCCAGATTCACTTGCCTGAGTCCAGGGAGTGCCAGTAAAATCTGGAACTGCACCATCATGTATTTGTGTAGGAAAGGAGCTGTACAGCAAGTTGTACCTGCTGTGTATAATGTGATATAATGAATTTAAAAGGTCAACATCACAGTCCACTAGAGTTAAAAATAAAACTCCAGAAAGGTGAATTTCTGTACTTAGAAAGTGGTAAAGTCCCCCTGCGTAGCTGAATCACGAGATAATAGATTTAAACAAACCCCTAGCTTCTGATTGTCTGCCCCACTTTCTAGTTCAGACCAGTGGATGCCACTAAAGCCACCAGCTTTGATGAAGAGGGGAATCAACATTTCTGTTTGGCTGTGTTTGTATAAACAGGCAGCTGCTTAAATATGCTGAAGTGTGAGAATGCGAGCAGAGAAACAGCAAAAGCGAGTGAAAATCTCTAAGAAATACCACTGAATACATTGGCCCGCAGTTCAGCATTTTCTTATGGGCATCATTTGTACTTATACTGTCAACACTGGGTGGATGAATGGAAGTACAGTAAACGATATGTACAATTTGAATTTTTCAGTGTGTGCTCCAGACATGATTCTGTTTCTCCAGCAAATAAGATGATTTTTTTTTCTGCTGTTTCAGGGATTAGGTAAATCCCATGAGTGATGACAACAGACAGAACTGGGGCTTGCAGAGATACAGAAGGGAAAATATACTTGACACTTGTGAGAAGTGAACTCTGAGCTGGCGGTGCGGTTAGACACGCAAGCCTCATTTCACAGTGCTGAAATACTGCTTTCTCATTCTCCTACCTTGAATCATGAAACCTCACGTTCTTCTAATGATTCTTTCAGAGGGAGAAGTGAAATGATTCATACAAAGAACCAGAATTGCTCAAACCACATCCCTTTTATTTATCTAGACCAAACTAGAACCTCTGCTCAAGTTTGGATTGTTTGGGATAAAATAATCATAGTGCTCCTGGGCTGGTTTTCTTCTTCTGCTCCATTATGTTCCTGTACTTCTGATGGCCAACTTTAAAACTCATGTAGCTACTTCTTGTGTCAGAAATGACACCTTGCTGGGTGCTCCCGGGCACAGAGGAGAGGCCCAGAAGATGGAATCTCATCGTGGTTTGTTGCCTTGATGCAAGGAAAGGAGGTTGCTGCTGCAGAGAAGGCTTGAGCAGCTGTTGAAGCAGGAGAGGGGGAGCTGAGACTGCTGGCATGGGCAGAGAAGGAAGGATTCGCGTTGTGTCTTGAATGAAGTAGTGGTGTCAAGGATGCAAGAGAAGGGAAGGGAAGTGAAAAGAAGAGGAGGAACCTTTAAGCTTTGGACCTGATTCAGAGAAGCATTAGAGATGGGGATGAAGGTAGTGAGACATAGTGCTTAAGTGCTTGGATAATCTAAAGGCCCTTAGCTCAAGATTGAACTTCTGGTGAAGGAGGCTGACTTGAGTGTAGAGTACTGTGAGGCTGCTTGGTGATGTCCTACACACTTTGGAGTGCAGAAGGCCAAGGACTAAGAAACATGTCGCCTTCAGACACCTTTTCATCTCTTTCTCTTTTTTAATTCTGTTCATGCAGTAAAAGCATCTTGAGTAGTTTTTGTTTCCTAGTCAGCAAACCCTACATGCTACCATGTAGCAGCTGACGAAGCAACGCTCAGCCATACTGCACTGTTCACTCACTGATAAGCTGCAAAACGTAACATTCACTTCTAGCCCTTACACCTATCACCAGCTGGCTCCCCGCAAGCTGTGTGTTTGCTTGTCTACTAGGTACTTAGGTGCTCTTCAGTACGTCCACCTACAGAGAAATTCAAGAAGAGATCCAGGAGTTAACTGTGGGCTTCTGTGGTATGGTCAGAGGAGGAGTCAAGGTCAGAGTAATGGGTGTTGGTTTGGGGTCTTCTACATACTTTTGCTAAGTGCATCTGAACAGCAGACTTCTAGCTAAATGTTGGCCGTACATTAATAGCCCTTTTAAAGCCTTTTGTCTGATTTGTGTTTTTTCTCATGGTTTGAGGCAGTGGCCATAGAAGATCTGGGATGGATTTTTTTTCTGAAGAGAAATAGCAGCTTGGAGGCTAGCTAGAGAAGACGCAGTTGAAGTTCCTACAGGGAAGATTTGTGCTCTCCGTGATAACAGAAGATCGAGGGTTGTGAGGAATGGTTTGCATCATTGGGGGAAGGTGGGGAGTGTGGATGCTCTTGAGGCACGTTGGGCAGGTCTGTGGCTGAGGATTTGCACCGGGATGTATCATTTTCATCATAATACCATAAACACTCTTTTGAAATAGTCACGGTGCTTTGTATTTCTGTGTTACTTTTATGGACTTGCTCGGAGTACCCTGCCATCCGGTAGTGTTTCGCACAGGGCAGAATGAGATAAGGGGAAGAGATGCTGAGTGCTTTCACGCTGTTGCTCAGCTTCCGCTGTGGGAAATGTAACACCTCTCCCTGTCCTTAATGCCCAGCCTGGCTCACTGCATGAAGCTCTTCACAGTATAGTCAGAGCTGACTCTCAAGACCTGCTTTTTGGAGTAGTCATAGAGCAGCTTTCTTGTAGCTTGCTGGGAAAAAAAATGCAGTGAAAGTCATTCTGGTGACAGCTACAGGGAAGAAATAACGTTCTTTGCAAACTTACATGTAAAGACTAAGAAAAACAAGAGCAAGAGCTGTGCAAGTGAGGGGACTCTTTATTTGATGCTTGAACGCTACAGGCCTGTGGAAGTCTTGTGTTTACAGATACAGGGGGCAAACAGAGATTTCCATTACCAGTTGCTTTTAACATTAGTTGTGTGATGCTTCCCCTCTTTTTTATTTTTTTTTCTTTCTGTTCTGCCTTGTTCCCTTTTGTCTGGATTAAGCTGTGCAACGTATGTGGTATGTGCAAAAGAAAGGGTAGCAACCTTGCAGCAAAACGAGTTGAGTTGATCCTGCCACAGTTCCTTTTCCCCCTAAATAATCACATTAATTGATTAGTCCATTGCTCTGGGGAAGTACTCTACTCTGCTGCTTGCTGGCTGCACTGACTTACGGGGCTGCTGTCAATTCCACGGTCTCCAGAACTGACATCTGCCGCCATCGCAGCTCCCGAGCCCTCTCTGCTTTTTGGGAGGCTGTGGCAAAGGTGCGTGTGTTCCCAGGCTGCGTGCAAAACTAATGCCCCTCTCAAAGCGTGAGGGATCTTAGATTACCCTTTTTCTTCCAGCCCCGGTGGCTGATGTGAGCATGCTCCTTGCATGCATGGCACTGGCTATTTGCCAGGCTTAGTGTAATTTTTATTTTTTTTTTGAATGAGTGAGTGAATGAATGAATGAATACCTGATTAAGTTAATGAAGCTGAGCCAATGGTGGGAGGGAGCAACTTGGCTGCTGCCTGCTCTAAGAGATCTGGCAGCACATTAGACTTGCATAACGCTTTACAGCTCCATGCTGCGCTCCATATGAGCCACAGGAGAGGGCTGCAATAATTACTCGGCTTTTCGATTGAAACCAGCTGCAGGTAGCTAGTCATCCTTTTGTCCATTTCACTGGTGTCGGGGAGTCACTTGTCTCTGCGCCGTGGATTTCCAGTGGCAGATGGGTAAGATGCTTTCACAGAAGTGATCGCAGCGGTGAGAAAGCATGTTCGTGGCTCAGTGGCTTTTACGAAAGGTCCATTCAGATTTCCAAGCTGTGATTCACTGGACCCACATGTCCAATGGAGGAATGTTTTTAGTTCTTGAGTTCAAACCTCCTGTATAAATAACCTTTATGGGAGTGGTGTGATTTTTATTTTTTCCTTCCTTCTTCAGTTGGCTGGGAGAAGGGGAGCAAAAGGTTTTCTTGTATCTGTTTTTTGTAAGAAAAGTCATTTTTAAACCTTTCCAGTTCTTTCTGATTGCTGTTTAAAGCGAGTTCTTTCTGGCAGTCCTGGATGGTACATACCTTTGTTTCTCACATACTTAAATTAAGAGTACTGGCACTGCCTGTTAGCACACCGCCTTCATTTGTCAACGTTCCCTGCTTGAGAGGAATGCTGATGATTTGCATTCTTAGTTGGAAGGGTGGGTTTTTAATTGCAACTGGAGCCTGTGACTGTGGAGCCTGCTATGTTGTTATAAACCTGCATTATTTCATTTTCTTTTAATTTTTTTCTGCATTGTGTTGTCAGATAGAACAGTCAGGGCAATCTCACTGTCGCTGCACTGGCCTCAGTCAAGTGACGCTGGTGATGGATTCGGCTCTCCATGCCCATTTTATCTGCCTGCTGCACTCCCCATAGAGAAGGAGATAGGCTCCCTACAAAGCTGAGTCGGGAAGAGTAACTAGTCACTTGGTTTTGTGGGCTGCAGGGCCAGGACAGGTGTTTTATGGGGAGAGGAGGTACAGAAGTGTTGGTCTGGCTTTTTTTTTTTTTTTTTGGCCCATCTGCACTCACATGTGCACTGACCCCTACAACGTTACCTGTGTTGAGATCACTAATCTGGGGGTCTGTGCAGGACAAGCGGGCAGTGCTGCAGGGCACACCCAAACTAGCTGACCATGAATGAAGAGGGAAAAAATGAATGAATGAGAGAAAGAAAGACCGCAGAGGTGGCGGAGACGGGGCTTGGGGTGGGGTAGGGGGTGGATGTTGAACTCACTCTCAGCCTTCTGCAGTGCTGGGGGAGCGTGCTGCATGCCTCAAGGCTGGGGTGAGCTGCTGGCGTTTAGGTTTTGTCAGTGGTGACCGTCAGTGATCCTGATTCAGCGAGGCACCAAGTGTGTGCTGGGGCTATGCGCAAAATTGCTTCAAGTTAAAGCTTTGCTGAGTGAAGCCTGAGAGAAGGCAAGGAGCTGGAGTCCATTTCAAGGGGAATTTAACATCAATTCACATTTTGCACTTTACAGATGGACTAATTATAGTCTAATTTGCTAGCACATGGAATCTACCAGAGAAGCAGTCTGCAGGTAGGACTTCCAGGGAAAGGCATCGAGTGTGCAGCTGACCTTTCCCAATCTGCCCCTAAAGCTGTGCTCTCACACCGTCCCCTTATCAGCCAGGCTTAAAGGTACATTCCTCCCCATAAGCGCCTGTGCTTATCTGTAAAATGGCTGCTCTGAGTTGTCTGCTGCTTGCTGGTGTTACTGGCTGGATCTTCAAAGGGGTGAAACACCCCCGGTTTCTGTAGTTTTTCGTGGGGGTCTTATTCATCTCTCCTGGCAGCGAAGCCAGGCGTCTTTCTAATTTGTTTTGCTGAAGGAGTAGAGAACGTTAGCGAGCATTTTCAGACACATGGAAGGAGACCTGTGTGACATATCTGCGGTGCAAATGTGTTCATACAGGCATGACAGTTTCTGTCACAAGTTAAAATGAGCGGCGAGTGGGTGTCGCTACATTTATAGTCACTCATGTGAAATTTTCAATGGAAAATTGTGTAGGCAGCTCCCATTGTAGCTGGGCACATTTCAGATAAATGAAAAACATCAACAAAGTAATTTCGGTATTATACTTGTTTATAAATGAACTCTATTCGCTCATTGAAGCTGCAGAAACGCCTCTGGGGAATGGGTGCAAGAGTAAAGGGTGTCACTGTGCACTATCAGACAAGCTGGTCCTGTGAACCCACTGTCCTGTGCTGGCAGCAGTTGGTGTGGTGCAGGAGATAAAAGGTTAGATGTAGCATCCAGCCACTTGCAGAGAGGCATAGGTGGGATCCATCTTTCCATCCTGCCATCAGTGGGGTTGAAGGAGGACTTTAAAATGCATGTATTTGCCCCGCAGCTTCCCCTCTGCCACCAAAGGTGGTGTGTGTGTGTGAAGGGGGATGCTGCCTTCCCAAACATCTTGGGTTGGTGGTCCTCATGCTCCTGGTGCAGCCGCCTCTCAAGGTTTGGGAGCAGGGCTTCAGAGGGGTTTGGCAGACCTCTGTCAGGTTGTAAAGGCTTCAGTGCAGCGTGGTGATAAAATGTTGTGCTACTGGGATGTGCTCCAGTGTCACGCCTGGATCAGCTCTGCCTGCAGGACCGTGCAGCTCACAGTCAACCTGAGCTGCAGCCCCAGGCCCACGCAGCCCCAGGTCTGTCCTTCGTGGCCACAGATAGAGGTGCTTCTCGTAGGGGGTCAGCTGAGGTGCACTTGCTGCTGTGCAGCTGAGAGAGACAGCTGTACATCAAGTTGTGCACACTCACATGGGTTTGTCCCCGGGCTCAGGCCCTTACTTACCAGTTAAATCCTTATCCCCCTTCCTCTGTAGAGGCAGAGGGCTCTGGAGTCCAGCGCTTCACCCTCAAAGAAATGTCACTGTAATCAGTGTTGTCAGCTCTTGCGTTTTTATCACTAGTCTCTAGATATTTGATGCTGTTTCACAAAACTCCAGATCCTGATGTCAAACAGTGAGATGGGAAATTCCACTTCTTGCTAAAATAGTAAGTTTCTGGTCTTGTGGGTTGCAGGGAAAAGCTAGAGACCTCAAGCCTGAAAGGCCTCACGCAGCAGAAGGGCAAGTTAAAAGAAAAAAATAATAAAAAAGCAAATAACCTTCACCAGTATAATTTTAAGAAATCTTCTATTTGTAAACCAGTATCATGTGCTTCAGGGGCAAGAAGCGGGGCCTGACTCATGGTATTTGAGCGTGGGGGTTTGGCACTGCAAGGCAGGGCATTTCTGTGCCGGGGAGCGAGGGTGCTGCCCGCAGGGTGGGCTGGGAGCGCGGCAGGACGGCCGACGCACCCAGACCTTCCAATGGCAGCCCTGGCACGGGTTCGGCTTGCGGCTCTTGGAGCAAACGATTCCTTGCATCCAGCCTGCCTGCCCGCCTGGCATCTTGTGCTGTGCTCTGTGGTACCACCTCTCTGCAAAGCAAGCTGGAAGAGGAGGGATCACCTTTGCTAGTAACTTTTTTTTGTAAAAGAAACATGGAATAAATGAGTAGGCAGCTGTGAATATACTCAGATCACCCACAGTACTCAGAGTCCTACAAGGCTTATGTGTAGCTGCATCGCTATACGTGTGCACAGAAAGGTATGCTGTGCATCCAGAGCATGGAATGACTTTTACAGATGCTGAAAATACAGGCATCCTTCCTGTTGCAGAACCCAGTGATGGCACCCAGATGAACGGATGACAGAAACCTGCAAACTTCTGAAAGTTAACTCCAACTCCGAATTCATCAGTTAGCTTAGATAAAATCGAAGCTAATACTTGCAGCAATATTCTTGTGCAGCTCGCCAGCTTTTGTGTACCACACAAAATAACTATGTGTACCTAACCACAGTGTACCTGTAGTAAAAGAGGACTACAGGAGGCACGTGCCCTGCATAGAACATGCAGATCTCCCCTTATCCTCAAAATTCAGGAGCTAAGTGGCAGAAATAGATAGTTAACCGCTGGAGTAGCTTTCTAATAATCAATTTGTATCACCTGCATTGTCACTGAGTGAATGGCTGTCCTGGAACTCCATCATCTGTCCGTCCTTTTGGGAATGTATCTTACACTGTTTTTTCCTCCTAAATCTTCCTGTCTCAACTCTGGTACCTACATTTTTGCATCATAAAATTTCATGGGAATGCTGAGCCATTGGGCATCTCACATCCAGTTATGTGCTCGCTGAGGTTCTCTTGTATCACTTGCTTTTCATACTGCATAGAGACTGTCTGATCTGGCCGGGGAGAGGAGGGACGGGCAGAATAATAGGTGCTCGCTCTGCAGAAACCTGTAGCAATTTAATGTGGCAGACTCCCAGAAGTATAATAAGAGCTAACACTGCAGTGGACAATCTGTCTCGTGGATGTGTTGTTGATCAGGAATCCTTTAGTTTTGGGAGCAGAATTTCAAATTTTATTAGAGGTTTTCATGTTTCTTATTAATGGGTCTCTGCAGTTGGCCCTCCTGGGAAATCTGCCAGAGAGCTGTGAAATTGGTCGGATTGGACAATAAACTCCTATAGCTATTGTTGGCGTGCGCCGAGCTGCACATGGCAAGGCTAATTAAATCTGTAGCAGTTACAACTATGAATATGTAGCTGGCAGCAGGCAGGGTGTAGAGCGGGCGGGAAAGCTGGCATATAGATCTGAGAGCCAGAATGCAGCTGTGGAGCCCTCTGCAATGTGTCTGTCTTTTAATCTCTCTGAATCTTATCCTGCAAGATGCCAGCCTCCTCGGAGGGGAGGGGAGAGGTGGGATGAAGTGCCCTCCCTTCCCACTGATTTCCAGCGCCTGCCGAAATTAGTGGCTCATCCTATCATGATTGGATGGGCGGGCAATTTGAGATGGGAGCACCAGACTGCACTGCTGCTTCTGCCCGGTAACACCCCAGACATAAAGAGCTGTTTGTCCAGATCAGTGGAAAGGTTTATTTTTTTGGTGTACTGTCTGCATTATGCATTGATGTCTACTTGCCAGGCAGGGCAACGGAGTCTGACAGAGGGGAGACCCGTTTTTTTTATTGCATAGATAAATGTGAGAATTTATTGGTCATACATGAAGGTAATAGTTAAAAGGTCATAGCAATCTGTGTGTTATTAGGGTTTGGGATCAAAGGAGCCTTTTGTCAATAAGTGACTGGCTTGGATTGAATATCCCTGAAGTTGGAGGCTGATGTCTGCCCCCCTAGGGTTTACTGCTCCACGCGATAAGGCAAACAAGTGTGTGGTCCCAGCCCTTGCTCCTGGTGGCAAATGTCGGTGTGAGTTTGTTAGCAGCTGCAGAAAGGTCAGGGACCAGAGAGGATGAAGGACCAGATTTTTGAAGGTGTTTTAGAAATCTAAAAATGAAATTAGCTACATCATCAGACTGGAAAAAGAGCCTGATTTCTGAAGGCAGTGAAAGCCCCACCCTTTGCATAGCCAGATGCTGCGGTGGTTTGTGAATCTGGCCCCAACTTCTCTGCACCCCAAGACTCACTCCTGGGTGGTGGGGGGCAGCATACGATTACGGTGTGGGCTGAGGCTTGCATTGCTGGTTTTACCTTTGCTGCAGTGAACTCCGGATAAATAAAGGAGGTCAGCCCCTCAAGCTATAACCTCATGAGTTTTAAATTTATTAGATGAAATAAATAGAAAAATACTGTTTTGGGAGACATAGTGAGGTTTAAAGTGCCTTGCAGAGAGACGCTGGAGTTTTGCATGAAAAATGCACATCCTGAGCTCCAGTGAGCAATCCCTTTGGGATCAGAGCAAGCCCAGATGGTGACTCCTCCAAGTGATTATTTTTCTGCCTTAAGCCTTTCCAGGAATTTGAGTGTGGGCAGGCTGCCAGCGGACACTGGCTGTCCAGACACTTTAGCAATGTTCCATGTGTACTCGCTGCCAGAGATACCAAAGTCCAGCTGCTGTCCCTGATCTCTTTGTCCCCTTTACCTTCCCAGCCATAATTACACAGGCGTGCACGCACGCACGCGCTTGTGTGACACACACACGTACAAAGCAGGAGCAAAAAATCACCTGGTGTTTGTTGCTCGTTTGCATGTCTCCCAAATCGTGATTGACAGCTCTGAAGTTAAAGAGAAAGGAAATCTCGAGAGTCAGAAAAATTACTTGGATCCAAAAATAAAAAAGCGTCCAAATAACAAACCGCACGGCACACTGCAGAAGGCAGGCATTCATCTTTCCAGGACAGCCAGCAAAGAACAGTTTAACCAGGTCTTGTACCTCTTGCCTTTGAGATGCTCTGTTTGGATTGTCTCCCTTTCATTGCTTCCCAAGCAAACTTCCTTGTCTTATCTTTGCTGTTGCTGGAACTCGAATTATGCTGAAAACTTACCATTTTACTTCTAAGTCTTGAAGTAGAAGTAGGCTGTTTTATGCTGCACATTTACATTTCTGCAGATCCAAGCCTGTGTCTGTTAAGAGTTCAAAGTCTCACCGTGAAGTACTTGAGCTTGGAAAAGTGGGGCAGTCTTCACCGCTCTACGGCTGTCTCATCCCTTGTCTCCGTTAAGCTTGTTCATTCCTGGTGTGCTCTCCAGATTTTGGGCAGCCCTTTTGTTACCGGTGATGATGAAGTCAGCCATATGAGAGATTTACACGCCAAAAAAAAAAAACCTGAAAGATTTAGTATTTGGTATTTTTGAAGGATGTTAGCTTTGACTTTGGAGGCTACTCAGAACTCAAGGATTCAATGCTATTTAGCAGAACAAAACCTTTGCTTCAGCTCCTGCAGAGTGAAACCTCACCAGGTTTCGTACAGCTTCATAGTAGTACTTTTGATGCGGTGAAGCTGAACCCAGATGCCTCAGGCTTTTGGAAACAACTAGGTTGGGGGAGCATGGTTTGTCTGTCACAGTAAAAGAGACTCGTCCTATGCGGTCCCATGTACAAGCTCCCTGCTCTGTTGCAGGCAGAGGGGCTAGCCCTTTGCTCCCAGCTTTTCCCCATGGGAGTGTATTTAAATTCTGGGTTTGCAGTTCATGTCCATCTCGAAGGATGGTCCCAGCCCAGTGTGAGCTCCCCGTGGCAAGGGGAGCGGGATGAGTGCCCTGCATCGGGGGCGTCCCCCTACGGCGTCCCTGGGCAGCCACCTCGGCCAGGGGCTGCTGATTTACCTGCCAAAGCCGACTGCCCAGGGCAGAAGGCTACAGTGAGCTAAAGTTAACCAAGGATGACTGCGCAAATGTGAGCTCGGCGATTTTATTTTTAGTCAAACTTAAAAATAAAAATCTGTAAGTCATGTGTAATATAATAATTTTAGCTGTTGCCAAGACACGCTGAGCAACTGTTAGGAGAAGAGGGAAGACCCGTTCTGATACAGCGGGGACCCTGTCTCCTGGCTGCCCTCGTCCGGCCGCAGTCGCAGTGCCGAGGCGGCGGTGCCGGCAGTGGGTCGGGGCAGGACAGGGTAGTGGTGCCGAGCCGTCTCTCAGCAGATGCAGCTGCCCCTGCGCCACTGCGCTCAACACGTCACTGGCTCTTTTGAAGCTGCCCTGAGTCCTTTCATCCTTCCTCTCACCTTAAATCCAGGGAATCTGCCGTGAAACAGTGCTTCCCCCCCTCCCCCCAGCTCTGTGACTATTGGTGTTTCATTACTGTTTATCAATAATTAAACAACGGAATAATTAACTTAAGACCGATTGTACCAAACCATTAGAAGGTTTGGACTTTTCCTGCAGGCTTACAGCAGCTTGCAGGACCATAAACGTAAAGAGTGCTCTTAAAGATAGGCTTAATCTTAGTCTAGTATGTCTTCAAAGTACTGCATACGCATATAAACATCAGGGTTATTGTTCATTAGAAGTGAGGCAGCAGGGAAAGAAATCCCCCAAGGGAATGTTACTTGCTATAAGTATCATTACTTCTGCTCAGCATTCACTTTAAAGTGGGCTATAGCCTATTTCCATCTTCTTTCACATCCACTCTTAATTCTTTCTGTCTCCATTTTTCTTTCATGCAATGCATGCTTTTCTTGCTAGGATGCCAGTTGCGCGAGGTACACAGTTTCTCAGCACCCGTTCTTGCATATCTTTCAAAACAGCCAGAAATGCAGATGACAGGTTGTGGCTGGACAGAGGCTGGGGAGGAGTTTCACTCTCCATGAAGTTTGTTATGGAACAAGGCAAGGCAAGTTTCAGGAAGGCAGGGGGAGACTGTCAGCTCCTTTTGCTTTTTTTCAAAGCATGATGTGATTCAGTTACGGTATTTTCCTTAGCAGATAATGAAAGAGTTAGGAAGACTTTGTTGACTTTGTTGCCTTTGGGTGACTGAAGTCGCGGAATTAAGTGATGCGCAGCAGAGAAAGCAACTGGTTTTCTCCAACAGCAAAATTAGCCCAATATAAAATCGTGAGCTTTTATAGTGGTGGGGGCTCCTGGTTTGGATCAGGAAACTCAAACATGCTTTTCCAAGCAGTCCTACAGAGGCATCCCCAGGGCCGAGTTTGCTCAGGGTTTGGACGTGTGGCTGTGGCCGTGAGTGCGGTACCCACAGCCTCCGTGGTCTGGCAGTCACTAAGAAACAGGAGAATCGGATCCTGATGGAGATGGAGATGGTCCCACTGCCAGGCTTCAGCTGACCTGCGTGTGGTGGGGGGCATCTCCCAGCGCGGGGCGGGGGGGGAACACTTAAAAAACCTGGCTCAGAGCCATCTCTGGCTCTGGGCTGCTGCTGTAAACAGATCGCGTGGCCGAGGTTCATTGCCAGACTGGTAGATGAAGGGCACGTGTGCCTGTAAGGAGCCGTGTTATGGGAGGTGGGGGGGTGTGGGGCAGCTGCTGCCTCCGCAGCCCTGGCTGGAGTGAAGTGAAGGCACCCTGGGGGTGACTCTGGGGTTCAAGGGTTGAGGAGTGACCCACCACCTTCCTTCCTCACTGCTAATAGCTACTTGTTGCTAACGTAAATAATTTGTACATGCGTGTTCCTCAGGCTCCCTGACACACTCTCATGCTTTTTAGGACATGGCAGGGTGAAGGCAACATCATTGTTGCAGGGGAAGGAGAGGCTGGAAAGGCAAATCGGGCACCTTAGAGACACGGAGGATTTTCCCAGAGGAAGGAGAAAGTAAGCCTTGGGAAATAAGTGATCACTACTAAATGTGGCAAGTTATGACCAGAGAGTTTCTGATCTACCTAAAGTTTTCATCATTTTCATGATGCATTAGCAGATGTACCCAGGATTTTCGCTGCTGTTTACAGTGCAGCTGTCAACTGCTCCTTGACACAAGAGTGGCAATGCTTGACAGGTTTTGTTTTGTCCAGAGGTTTTACTTTTACTTGCTTGCTGTTTCAGGGTGTCTGCTCATTTGTTCTTATTTCCCAGCACTGACGATGTGACTCCCCCCTCCCCTGCCCACCCTCTCGTTGCAGAATCCAGAGGAGCCGTCGGAGAATCGTGCTCACGGGGAGATGATTCCTCATGAAGTCACTGGATCCCTTGCAGAAATCAAATGTGACTTTCCATTTATCAGACTGAAATCAGAGCCAGCCAGACAGTGAAGCAAGCACAGTGGAGGGGGGACGGCGAAAGATGAAATCCAACCAAGAGCGGAGCAATGAATGCCTGCCACCTAAGAAGCGAGAAATCCCTGCCACCAGCCTGCCTTCGGAGGTGAAGCCGGTCTTGCCAAACGAAAACCACCGTGCAGATAACCTAGCATGGCTCCCCAGCACACCTGGCGGCCAGAGCGGCCTGGGGGGCCGGCACCGGCCT
>VZSZ01004350.1:204742-215461 GCA_013398815.1 Ibidorhyncha struthersii
TCACTATCTGCAGGGCTGGACTATTCCCCACCAAGTGCACCCAGGTCTGTTCCAGCCTCCACCACTCTTCCCACAGTGTACTCGCCTGCCCTCTCCCAGTCAGGGACCCCCGTTTCCCCCGTGCAGTACACGCACCTGCAGCACACCTTCCAGTTTGTTGGGCCCCAGTACAGCGGATCGTACACCGGCTTCATCCCCTCGCAGCTGATTTCCCCAACGGCCAATTCTGCGACTGGCGCCGTGGCGGCGGCCACGGCCGTTGCGACCACTCCATCCCAGCGCTCCCAGCTGGAGGCTTATTCCACTTTGCTGGCCAGCATGAGCGGCTTAAGCCAGCAGGGGCACAAAGTTGAGCCGCACCTGGTCAGGACGCCTGGACTGATTGCTGCCGGGTCTCCTCCACCCACCCAGCAAAACCAGTACGTCCACATTTCCAGCTCTTCCCAGAGCACTGTCAGAAACGTCTCTCCTCCAACCATCCCGGTCCCCCTGCACCCCCATCAGACAGTGATCCCGCACACCCTCACCCTCGGCCCTTCCTCCCAAGTGGTGGTGCAGTACACTGACTCTGGGGGCCACTTTGTCACCAGGGATCCCCCCAAGAAGCCTGAGAGCAGCCGGCTGCAGGCAATGCAGGCCAAGGAGGTACTGAATGGTGAGATAGAGAAGAGCCGGAGGTATGGCATTTCGCCCTCTGCCGACATGGGTCTAATCAAAGCAGGCAATAAACCAGCTCCCCATCATTACGAGACCAGGCATGTGGTGGTCCACTCAAGCCCTGCCGAGTACAGTGCACGAGATTCCTCAGGTGTCCGAGCCTCTGTCATGGTGGTCCCCAACAGCAGCACGCCCACGGCAGACATGGAGGTGCAGCAGGTCACCAACCGCGAGACCTCTCCCTCAGCCCTCAACGACAAGGGAAGCTTGCACTTGGGAAAGCCAGCCCACCGATCCTACGCCTTGTCTCCGCAGCAGGCTCTGGGCCATGAGGGGGTGAAGGCAGTGGCCACACTGTCCCCTCACACCGTCATTCAGACCACCCACAGCGCCTCTGAGCAACTTCCTGTTGGGCTGCCGGCGACAGCCTTCTACGCCGGGACCCAGCCACCGGTGATCGGCTACCTGAGTGGCCAGCAGCAAGCCATTGGGTACCCCGGCAGCCTGCCGCAGCACCTGGTGATCCCTGGCACCCAGTCCCTGCTGATACCGGTTGGTGGCGCGGATGTCGAGCCGTCAGGAGTCGCGCCTGCGATCGTCACGTCGTCTCCCCAGTTTGCAGCAGTGCCTCACACGTTCGTCACCACCGCCGTCCCCAAAAGTGAGAACTTCAGCGCGGAGCCCCTCACCACCCAGCCCGCCTACCAGGCCACCATGGTGCAGGCGCAGATCCACCTGCCCGTGGTGCAGTCCATCGCTTCCCCCGCCACCGCACCTCCCACGCTGCCCCCCTACTTCATGAAGGGGTCAATCATTCAGCTGGCCAACGGGGAGCTGAAGAAAGTAGAGGACTTGAAAACAGAAGACTTCATACAGAGCGCGGAAATTAGCAACGACCTGAAAATAGACTCCAGCACTGTGGAGAGGATTGAAGACAGCCATAGCCCAGGCATTGCCGTGATACAGTTTGCGGTTGGGGAGCATCGAGCACAGGTAATGGCAACGCATGGTGGGGTGCAGGGAGTGGACTGGGGCGCATGCTGTGGCCCCCCTGGTGCAGCTTTCCTCAGCACATCTCAGTCGCTTTGGGTCCACACAAGGTTGATTCTTCATCGTTCACATCCATCCGTGAGACTAACTCTGTCTGGTCCAAAAACCATCCCCCTCACTGTGCCAGGGGAGCCATCAGGGTCACACTGATGGTAGATGTAGTTTTTGGATACAAACCAGATCTTTCTTATTGCTGGAGCACCCACAGAAAGAATTACATGATCTTCATATTTTTTGATTAAAACATAGAACAGTGTAAGCAGTATGAGAGGATATATTTTGCATTTCGATAGGTGATTTTTACCTTCCACACCAGAAAGCTCAGGTTAGATTCATCTCAAATCCTACCCTTGAGAGATAGGTAGGGCACAAGGCAGTGAGTTTCCACAGCTTGAAAACTTGGAGCTGCCTGGGAATGGCTCCATCACACACCTAAGTTACTGAAACGCACTACAGAGTTTTACTGAGCCTTTGGTTGCGGGTAGTTTAAACACTGCACAGCTCACGTAAACTGTGTGTTCAAGGAAAATTTGGAAAGAGAAACCATCTAGGTGGCTGGGCAGGCTGCGCTTCTGACCTTTGTTTCTTGGTGGTTTGCAGTGTAGGAAGAAACTCTGTAACTTTCCAAAGGTATTTTTAGGTTGAGAATGAGTCCATACTGATCATAAGGCATTATCCTGATGCTGTTTTCTGAGTGATTTAGATTCTGCTGTGTTGAGGCTGGAAGAGACCAGATATACTGGATAACATTTTGCTTCCTAGAGGTACTAATTTTAAATATTCTTGTTGCAAATCTTTTTGGTGTGGCTTGAGTGCTGCGAACTGCAGCATCTGCAGCCCTGACACTGCACCCTGAGCGCTGGAGAAGCAGAGTGAGAGAGAGGGAGAGAGGAGCTGGACGTGGACATGTGTAGTAAAGCACCTCAGGCTGACAGTTTGGAGAAGAAAAACAAACAGTGACAGTACTGAGGAGCAGATTACACAAAAATTTCTTACAGTTGCAGCACTCTGTGGCCTGTCCTTCCCCAGTGATGCATACATGTGCTACATATGACATCCTCTTTCTCACATCAAATGTGCTGATTCCCTGTGTGGTTTTGCTCACGTATGTGCGTGCACATGCACAGCTGATAGAAGTTGGGCCTCTGATGCTTTCGGTATAAAGACGTGATTTTTTCTCCACCGCTCAACTGTATTTTAGTGCATCTCAGGCTTTTTGATGAGACGAGCCGTGCTTGGATCAGGACCAGGTACTGTAATTTGCCCCGGTGCCTTGAATAATGAGATTTCAAAAGTAGCCATCTCCCACCTGCAGTTTTCATGTTGCTCTCATTTCTCTCCCTGCAGCCAGGCCACCGGTCTCTGCACCAGCAGAAGAGGTACAAATTAGCAGGTAGCATTTGTGTCATGTCTCGTTTGCAGATCTGTCAACGCAGGCAATGTGTTGTAGTCCTGGGCACCGGGAAGAGCGCCTTTGCAGGGGGTGGAGTGCCATCCTCTGGCAGAAAGCAAGCCGAGTCTGAGGCTGTAAAAATCCAGGGCCAGGCACACGGGTCTCACCCAGCAAAGTGTCACCTTACGGAGAAGCCTATCAGGAGCGGGCTGACATCATCGAAGCCGAAATACTCCCCAGCTGTGTTTCCCACCAGGGATGCTTCCAGAATGGAGGGCGAGTCACGTAGAGATATGATTAGAAACGGGGGTTTAATTTAGGTTTCCTGCAGATTCCGGGACTTGGGTCTCTTCCCAGATCAGCTGTGTCCCTGCATAGCAGGGACGACTCTGCCGGTTTTCCCTTGCCTGGGTTGAGGGAGAGAGAGAGAGAGAGCATTTCTACGTGCTTGAAGTCTCCGGTGACCTCACCCTCAGCCCGACGTGGCTACATGAAAGCATTTAGCCTTATTAGCAGGCATGCGGCAGTCATTACTTGTTAGAAAATTGCCTGCATGAAGAGGGCTTAGTCTTCTCATTGAAAGAACAGTATTTAGTCGCGCTGCTTTGAGCAGTGGCACTGTGGTGCTGCTGCGCTTAAATATATCTTGACTCCAGAGTACAGTGGGGATGTATCTGTGTGTGTAATGTAGCTTCGCAAAGTATTTTATTACAATTAAGTTTCAGTTGCTTACATCTGGAAGGAGGGAGCTTTTCAAATGGTATTATCTAGGGAGTGTAAGTTGTAAAGATTAAGTGCCATACGAAAATAGCGTTGTTATCATTAGCTTTGGCTCACTCAGATGCTCCTCCCAGGGATCTCTGGGAAGTCATTACAATATTGATGAATTCGTATTTTCAGACTCTGTGCAAACATTAGCTAGTTTTCTCACCAGTTGAGGGACAGAGGTAGGAGATTATTTTTAGCTGAGCATATACAACTGTAACGTAAATAGGAAGGCACCATGCAGCTGCTATTGTACCGTATTAGCGCAAGCCCACAGCAGCCCCTCCCTAGCACAGCACTTACGCAGAAAGAGGTCATCCTCCCTCCTTTCCCTGTCTTCCAGTCATCTGGCAAATCCAGTCCTGTTCCAAGTATGGAAACCTAGAAGAAAATAAACCCACCTAAACCTATGTGCCTTTGCAGTGAAATAACTGGCCTTAGCCCTGGAGGGATGCTAGGTTACCATTTCACAGCATTAGGAAGAAGTCAAGGGCAATGAAGCTGCTGAAGGCTCTTGAGAACAAATCTTATGAGGAGCGGCTGAGGGACTTGGGGTTGCTTAGTCTGAAGAAAAGGAGGCTGAGGGGAGACCTTGTTGCTCTCTACAACTACCTGAAAGGAGGTTGTAGAGAGGGGACATTGGTCTCTTCTTACCGGTTACAACCAATAGGACAAGAGGAAATGGTGTCCAAGTTGCGCCAGGGGAAGTGGAGGTTAGACATTAGGAAAAATGCCTACACTGAAAGGGTTATCAAAGACTGGACCAGGCTGCCCAGGGCAGTGGTTGAATCACCATCCTTGGATGTATTTAAAAGCAGTCCAGATATGGTGCTCAGGGCCATGGTTTAGAAGTGGGCCCAGTAGAGTTAGATAATGGTTTGGACTTGATGATCTTAAAGGTCTTTTCCAGCCATAACAATTCTATGATTCTAAGTATCAAATGGACCAGAACCCCCAGTCCAGCTGTTATTCCTCTGCATTCAAGTTGCCTGAAAGAAAAGACCTACAGATCTGCATCTCTTTGCAATTCCACATATTATTCCTGTAATGACACTTTCGTCATTAATACCTGTCCGTCCTTTTGCTGCCAGGAACAAGTGGAAGCCAGTAATTCACCTCCATTGACGTTAAGGTCAAAACACACAGGAAATGCAAAAAAAGTTCCATGAAATGCCTGCTTTCATCCCTGCGTTTCAGTTCCTAATCATTCCTAAAGTATAGCTTAAAAAGAAAAGATGAACGCACAGTTCTTAGTTTTCCTTTTTTTAAAAAACAGAATCGTAGACACTAGAGATGGAAAAGGCCCGTTAGAGCATCTAGCTAGTAGCCCTAACTAGTGTAGTTTAGTGCGTATTTTTTTAGACCATCGTCTAGTTTGGTTTTCCCCTTATATCTCTGCACGCGCACAAACCAGTTACTTTTTCTTTTACTCTGCGGTCTCCTTTTCATTATCTTTGGCACCATAACAGACACAGAAAGAGTGACGTTGACTCAGTTAGCTGCTGCAGATGGAGATCTCTCCCAGCCTTCCCCTGATGTGATCTCCATGTCTGTGTCCCCTGATCACGGGGGCTGTGTGTCCTTGTTCCTCTGAGTGACGGGGCTGTGGTCTGTCTTTGGATGCGTGTTGTTGAATTCTGGGAGTGGAGCAGATAAGAGCTCATGTAATAAACTCAGCAGCCAGTGGTCTGTTGGACAGAGGTGGCTTCTCCTGAGAAATGGTGGGATCAGGCGGCTCTGGAGAGCAGTAGCCCCTAGCGTTCAAGCCCTGGGTACGTTTGTTCGAATAACAGTGTACTGAAGCTGGGCTAAATGCAGCCCTGGGGGATGCCCACCCGGACCACATGTTGTGCCAGGTAGTCCCCATGGCACGAGGTGCTGCCTACAGCCCTGTAAATCTCTGAAAGGAAATCTACTCTTTTGAAGGCAGGTGTTGTTCGGGGAGGTGGGAACATTAGGAGTCCCAAAGTCTCTGAGTAGGGGAGGTCGTGTGGGAGCGCAGCACCGCAGAGGCTTCTGTCTGCGAGAGGGAGAGCTTCTATTCCATTAATCCACCCAGTTGTTTTTTGGACCCCAGGAGTCTCTCGGCACCTGCAGCAAGACCTTCAGTGGAGAGCTCCACCTCCTACTTGCACGTTGTTTCCAGAACCGCTTCCTTCTCTTTGTTTCCAGCCTGCCACTCCTAGTTTCATCACATTTTAATAATATCAGGGAGAAAAGCACTTGATTGGAAAACATATGTTTGCATTTATTAAAATACAGTTCACACAAACCACTTCTATTCAGCACCTTTTGCTTTAGTGCTTGTTACGTTGGTTGCAGCAGCGAGCCCCAGGACTAAAGTTGCTGTGTTTCTGAATGATGGGAAGGGTATTTTCTGGGCATCACGTTTTCCAGCACCTCTCATCCATGTTCCAGCTCCAGCCAGGGTTTCCTGAGCAGCCTGAATTGCCTGTCTTACGTACCAAGTTTGGCTGAGGAATAAAATTATAAAGGATTATAGAAAATTGCAGATACTCAGCGGCTGCACTGAAGAATTTTGGATGTTTTCACTAGTCAGTCTTAAAATTAGAAATATAAATGTAGCTTTCAGTGGAGCCTTGGTGTGCTTGAAGAGGGACCAGCATTTTCGTTTCTTGCTTTATCATCTTAGTAGTTGCAAAACAAGTTCCAAATGTCTTCCTCTCCTACAATAATCATGGCAAGATATTGGGGGAGGGACCTTTTAAAATTAACTTTTTGTGTTTCAATGCAGTGGTCAGAAGAAAGTTATATGGGGGTATTTTTAGTGAACTTTCACACTTAAAAGGTCTTTGACTACTGTTGCTTGTAGCGAATGGTTACCTTAAATGCCAAATTAGCTGAATCCAGCTAAAACAAGGCTTGATAATCCATGAGGAAACCCATTTCACATCAATAGTGGTACATGCACACCATGACTGGATCGTGGAAATTCTGGCATTTCACCATCTTTATTATTCAGTGTTATTCATGATCACCACTACCGCTTCTGGGATTTGTTTCAATGACTGACAGTTCAGGCAAGTGTTTTGGATGCCATGTTAAAAAAAAAAAAAAAAGTATGACATGATGGAAGCGTGTTCACATCAAGAGGAACTTGCGTGTCGGTGAGGATGATGCACACAAGCATGTATGATTCCCACAGATACAAATAGCTTTTGACAAGGATGGGAAAGTATAAAAAGAAAGAAAAAATACGGCAGGCAGGCAGGAAGAAAGAGGAGAGACGTAGCAATATGAAGGAGAAAGCTGTGTCTACCAGATGATCCATGCCTGGAGAGAAGCCTACAGCTGTGTGTAGACAGCAGTTTCCTCCTAAGTCCATGTGAGATACTGGATATTCACCACTCTCCCAGTCAGACCCCTTACTGAGATGCATATATATTATACATATATAATGCAAAATTTTTCTGCAAATCCTGGTGCTGGAGTGTTTCTGTCCAACGACATGGAGGGCGGGGACTTTCATGGTTACTTCACCCCACGGACTCCATCATTCAGAGCATAAACCAGGTGTAGAGTCAGATCCCTTTCCACTATTGCAGTGTGTGTAATTGACTGTTGGCAGACCGTTCTGCTCAGAAAAGGTTTAATATGACAGAAATTGATGTAGTGGGGGGAGTCTTGTGTCTCTCAACTACTCCTTTTGAAATTCCTTGTGCAGTGGCTTACTATGTTGGGCAGGTGGAGTGGCAGGTTAATCCATGCGGTGTTATCTGTTAGCCAAATTGCAGAAGTACGTAGCATATATTTATAGACTTTATAAGTTTTTTCCCAGCAGAATCAACTGTCTCATAAACCACAGCTGACTGCCAGTGCATGGCATGTGCTTAACCAGGCATAGGCACAGTCAACATCTGATGGGAATCTTTGGCTTCCATGTTCTGGAGCCTCTGTCTCTGAGCTGTGGGACATCCCTGATCGAGTCTTCTTGCCCAGAAGGGATGTGGAGATGGTGGGGTGTGAGGGGAGCAACCTCGGGCCCTGCTTGCAGGGAGGGTGCCTCTGAAGCTAAGCAGTGCTAGCAGGGAAGCAGCAGGGCTGCTGCGTGCCATGCTGTCACTGAGTCCAAGCTCTTCTGTGAGACAGGCCATGCGCCTTCATCCTGAGGTTCACACTTAATATTATGAACAAATGTGCCTGAACACTGGAGTGCAATGTGCGTCTCAAACTGCTTCTGTTCCTTAATGTTGAAATGTATTTTTAACGATACAAAGCCATGCTTGGTATGACAGTGTTACTCGCTCCCAAGAGTGAGAGGTAGTTTTGCAAGCCTGCTGTGATGTTCCTTTGAAGTGAGTCCATGTTCCTGGAGAGGGAAGGCTCTCCAGGCAGCTGGTATGCTGCGTGCCTGCTGAATGGCTCAGAAATGAGATGAGCACATGTATTCAGGTGTTCTCCTGCCCTTGACCCCCTACCAAATAGGGGTTACACCATCAGGGCAGGATCCTGCCCCCCATGAAGAGCTCCAGAAGACATGGGGACCTTGGGAGCAGAGCAGTGGATGTGTGACTTCAGCCTAAGCCACCCTCTTAGAGTTGCAGACCTCATTGGTGTTACACACGGCAAGTTAAAGACGCGTACCAAATTTTTAAGAAGTATTAGTCAGAATCTCCTGGGTTGTGAATTGCATGAGCCCGCATCAAGCGTTTGAGCCTGCAGACGCAGCACCATGCAGTGAGCGCTGGACTGCTGACACATGCAAAGATAAGTGGGTATTGAGGTGCTTCATCATGTTGGGACCTCAAGGCCAAGCATTTGCAAGGTCAAGGAGCAGCAGGCACCTGTTGCTGGTCTGTTCTCCTGGCTCTGGCAGCTCCCTGTAAGATGGTTAGATAGGATTCATAACCAGGCATGTTTTTAAAGTGGGGTGAAGTGGGGGGAAAAGGGGACACAGTGCAGAAAAGGAGACCCAGTGCAGGAACTGCAGGAGGAGGAGGAGGACAGATGATCCTCTCCCTGAGGGAGTGCAGGAGGCGAACTCAACTGCAGAGTGGGAGAGCAGGTGTGAGAAGGGAAGAAACTGGACTGGTAACAGGACTGTTGGGGGAAGGCAGGTTCATGCTTACTGCTCTTATGGCTGCAACTCTGTACTCATGGCCTTCCCCTGGAAATCAGCATGCTTTCGGCCGTTTGATGCTGGTAAGTATACGTTTGTTTGGGCAGAGGTGAGGATGACGTTCCTGTGGTCAATTAGGAAACCGTGTGTCAGAACTGAGAGCTTCCCTTGGTCCGTTCTCTGTTTGGAAAGTGTCTTTAGATGTGGATGATAGGCTGTAGGTACCACAAGGGGATGGCGGGGAACGGAGTTTGCCAGTTTGCCAAATGCCTCTTACGCCTCTCTGAGCGGCTGGATAAAGGTAAAGCTTGATTCCCGCTGAGGTCTTGTGCTAAGAAATGCTCAGCTCAGAGAAACCATTAACACCCATGTAACAAGGACAGGCATGAAGTCTGGTGGTCGATGTACTGATTTTGCGGAAACTGAACAGCACTTTTGGAACTTCAGCTTCATCCCTCTCCCCCGCGGCGAGCGCCGCCTGCCGTGCACGTGCGTGAGGGCACACAGGTGATCTCACACTCTCCCCTCTCTCTCCCTCTGTCTCTCTCTCTGTTGTCCCCTCTCTTTCTGCAGGTCAGCGTGGAAGTCTTGGTAGAATACCCTTTTTTTGTATTTGGACAAGGCTGGTCATCCTGCTGCCCCGAGAGAACCAGCCAGCTCTTTGATTTGCCATGCTCCAAACTCTCGGTGGGGGACGTCTGCATATCGCTTACCCTCAAGAACCTGAAGAATGGCTCTATTAAAAAGGGCCAGCCCATGGACTCAGCTAGTATCTTGCTGAAGCATTCAAAGAATGACAGTCTAGCTGGAAGTAGACACAGGTATGCGGAGCAGGAAAACGGGATTAATCAGGGAAGCGCACAGATGTTAGCTGAGAACGGTGAACTGAAGTTTCCGGACAAAATAGGATTGCCTGCAGCACCTTTGCTCACCAAAACAGAACCCAGCAAGCCCCCAGCAACGAGGAAGAGGAGGTGGTCAGCCCCCGAAACACGAAAATTAGAGAAATCAGAAGAGGAGCCACCTTTGACTCTTCCCAAGCCTTCTTTTATTCCTCAGGAGGTTAAGATTTGCATTGAAGGTCGATCCAACGTAGGAAAGTAAAAGTTGTTTGGGGAAAGGAAATTAGGCTATCCCTTGTCATTTTTATCCAGATTACTGTACTGTAGACTAAATAACCCAGTATTTACATGTTATCATCTTATTTTAGGTTTATGTTATAACCTTGTTGTTATAGTTGCAGCTGGTATTATGCAGGAGACTGGTGCATATGTTTTTCCACAAGTGTTTTGTCAGTGACTAGGTTTATCGAGAGCTACGGAAGGGGCAGTACCTGCTTCACACACCCTTAGTGGAAATGAATGTGTTGTCATGGCTCCTGTTTTCTAACACCTCGTGTAGGACAGGGTCCAGCTGTGATTTTGTTTTCTTTTCGTTGTTGTTTTTTTGTTTTTGTTTCTGTTTCGTTGTTTTGGTTCCTGTTCTAGTTTTTTTGGGGGGGAGGTAAGGAGAAGGGAACTGTAGCAGAGGTGTGTGTCACACGTGGGGTGCGTGCGTGTGTGCGTGCATGTGTGTGTGTGTGTGTGCACGCCAGTCCCGAGGAGGGACTGCGGCTCTGTGGCGGGTTGGTGAAGAGGTTTCCTCACCCCAGGTGGATGCTGAGGACACAACCCATGGGTGTTACTGAAAAGGATCGGACAGTCTCTGACGTTTTCAACAGCAAGCCAACTCTTACTCAAGGCTCTACTATATATATATATATATATATTTGTGT
>VZSZ01004350.1:222248-271953 GCA_013398815.1 Ibidorhyncha struthersii
TTCGACAGCAGTAGTTTTTAAGGTTTTTTTTTTTTTTTTTAATCATCTTGTATTACTAACAAGGGTTGTTGCAAATCACACTTCCAGTGTAGTTCCTAGCGTAGGCCCAGTAAAAGGGATATCGCAGCTTTGTGTTGGGGAGAAATTGAGCTGACATGGCCAGTACAAAGGAGAAATAGGGAGGGAATAACGTTTTGCACCTTATTGAAAAGAGGAGAAGATTTTAAGTGCATACAGACATAGTTAAGAGCTTTTATTGTGACAGGAGAACTTTTTTCCATATGCGTGCATACTCTCTGTAATTCCAGTGTAAAATATTGTACTTGCACTAGCTTTTTTAAAACAAATATTAAAAAAAATGGAAGAATTCATATTCTATTTTCTAATGGTGGTGTGTCTATTTGTAGGATACACTCGCGTCTGTTTATTGAATTTTATGGTCCCTTTCTTTGATGGTGCTTGCAGGTTTTCTAGGTAGAAATTATTTCATTATTATAATAAAACAATGTTTGATTCAAAATTTGAACAAAATTGTTTTAAAGAAATTGTCTGTATACCAGTACAAGTTTATTGTTTCAGTATACTCGTACTAATAAAATAACAGTGCCAATTGCAAACGTGTGCTTTGTCTTTATGAGTAACAACCTGAATGCGAGCGAGCTTTCCTAGGCAAGTAATTTGCCCAATTTAATTCCTCCCCTGCCCCAGCAAAGCATTTTAGAGCACTGGCTTTTATTCGCGATGATGCAGAAACACGCACGTACCCATCCATGGCCATAAAACCCTCTCCAGACCATCAGAGTGAAGCTCTTTTATTGCATAACAAAAACTTTCCATTTACAACTTTTGAACACTTTAAATGATCATGCCGCGCACACCGCAGGTGTTGGCGCACACGCGGTTGCTACAGAGGGGAGGCAGCGCTCGTCATGGCCATCGCAGCAGGGCTGAGTGGGGCAGGAAAACATCTAACGTTCATCAGCTCTTTTTGGCCTATTACGCAGAAGCGCTTCACAGTAATCGCAGGCAACAGCAAGGAGTTCTGGACTCTGAATTTTTATTTATGTGCAAAAACGTCAACCAGCAAACATTGTGTCAAGTAAACGCTGGGGAGTGCTCACTTAAACAGCTGAATGACCACAAGCGAAGCGAAGGCTGCGGGGGGGTGGTGGTCTGTGCTGTGTTCAGGGACGCATCTAACCCAGCCGTGCTTTGGGGCAGCTCCCAGCCTGCAGGGAAGGGCCTGGCCCTCTCCTGCCTGCCCGCTCCGGCTGCTGCAGAAAGCAAACTGCTGTCCTTGGCTTCCCCCCCCCCTTTCTTCTACACAAGCAAGGCCAAACCTGGCACTGGTTGCCAAAGCCCTCCTGGCTCCAGCGAAGAACTTTTGGTATAAAACTGATACTAGCAACTGAAACGCAGCATCCCCCCAGGTGGAGGGGTGGGAGGCGCTGATGGACAGACACTGTACGTACACTGGCAGAAAGCTGCAGCAGCAAGTCTGTTCAAGACAGCAGAGCTCAATAGGTATAAACTAGGGAGTGTGTGGTTCAGAAAAGGCTTCAAACTCAACGTTTCCATGAGCAGCAAACACCAGCCCCCTGTGTCCCAACACAGCAGCGCTTCACTAATTGCCGCTGTGTTTCTTGCGCACCCCCATCCTTTCTCACCCTGCTGCTGACTACCTGAAAGGAACACGCAGGCACACTTGTATGGGAAAAGTTCCAAATGTAAGCAGCGGCTCCTCCCACCCCTGCTCACAACTCTTCATATTTACAGGGTGGCCCCATCCTATATTCAGCCGCCCGCCCCCCTTCCCCTAAGGTGAGAAGAAAGCGGGGCAGAGGAGCACAGCCAAAGCTCCGTCCCCACGGCGGGTGGGGGTGAGCCGGCGGTGCAATGGGCAGAGGCGGGGAGGCACGCACTCGCTGGATGCGTGCGCGCCTTTCTTCCAGAGAAAGGAGACCTGTGAGGCAGCGTGGCTTGTTTTGCATCTGGCAGGATGCTGGCTCAAGGCCCGCTACTCTAGCAGGCCGGGCTCACGCCTGTGAGGAGGTCTACACGTGCCCCTGCCGCAGCCACCACGCCATCACTCAGGCGTGAGCGAGGCTGCTGCTGTGCGGAGAACTTCCTCCCGAAGGAGAGTTCAGGTAAGCCAGGCTGTGGGGGTGGGAGCCAGCCCGCCCTGCGAAAACACACTGCAGCAAGGCGGCACCAGAATATGACTGGGAGAGGAGGGGGTGTTTCAGGTGTCCTTATGTTTCAAGAAGCCAGAGATGGACACGCTCAGCAGGGATTGCCTTAATGATGCAACATGGCCCTTCTCAGCATCCCTGCTTGTAGGTCTTTGGTATGGTAAACTAAATCACTGAGGGGCCAAACCTCAATGCTGCTCTTGGGTGCTCGACTTAACAGCTGCCTGGCTGGGGGAAGCAGGTGCGACCATGGCCTACAGCGCAGCTTATCGCACTCACAGCGGTCCTCTAGATAGGAATGGGACAGGGTGGTAGGGTTAAAGATGACCAGGTTATGCCCCATCCCCCAACACTGAGCATTTGGGAATGACACTTCCCACAGAAGGACACCAAGTAACAGAGAACCTGGTTAAACGTGCAGGTGAGGTAGATCCACAAATGGCACGTGGCATTTATCCGTAGTTGTGGCCTCTGCTCAGACCGTGCTGCCAGACACAGCGCACCCTCAGCTCCCTCTCTGCCCCCAGTTCCTTGCGAGAGTGGCAGCAGGCTTGAGCAGGGCTCAGGGAAGACAAGGGCAACTACTAGAGCACAGGACTGGGTGTTCAAGCAGAGCTCCAGCTCGTCTTTTTTCCATTTTCCAGCCTGTCCGAGAGCTGGACATGTACGGTGTCAATGGTGAGCGCTGACATAGTTGCGGGGGGGTTATCCCTGAACAAAACCTGCATATAACGTTGGGTGAGATGCAGACATGCCACCAGTTCAGACTTTCTGCAGCTGATTTCTCTCTCCTGCTTACTTTGGAGTGAGAAGGAGAAAATGAAAGAGAAAACGTGCTGCTTTTCAAAATGATGGTAAGAGCTGCTATTATGAAACCAAATACCCTAAATCAAAGCTTTATCAGTAACCATTCTTAGTGTCAGTGTCATTCACAGCCTGGAGAATTCAGGGGACAACTTAAGATTAGCCTATCCCTATCCTTCCCTACTAGTCACCCGTTAGTCAGAGGTATGTGCAACGGGGGAAGGAAAGCGGGTGTCAGCGTGGCCCCAGGCCAGGCTGGCTGTGTAGGTGCGCAGCCTGCCTGGGGAGGAGGCTCCACGCTTGCCACACCTGGGGGAGAGACAGCGCCCTCCCCTTGGCCCCAGTGCCTGCCCTTTGGAAAAGAAACTGTTCCAAAGACATGTCATGAAGCTGCTCTGTTCACTGTGCGTATGATCTTTTTAAAAAAAAAGTTTACAAATATATATATATTTTATATATGTATATGTATTTCTTAAATTCCATTTAGAAATGTAGCTAAAAGAAGTAGAAAAGCGCTAGCGAGAGTAGGCGTGAGACCAGCAGACTGCTGCACTTCCCACGTATGAAGGCACGAGTGCGGAGAGACACCTGTGGTCAGGCCTGCGACGTTGACAGTCTAACCCCTGCTCCTCACGGAGGTGTTCCTTTGCCTTTGCACCCCTACTCTTCACATCCCGTAGTGACCTCCGACAGCCGTACTGATGCAGAGTAGTGATACTGCCTGTGCTCTGGGCTTAGCACAGGTAAGAGCAGTATGTGGCCCACGGTGGCGTTTGTGGTAAAGAAGCCTGGCATCTTCTTAACGGGATGCTTTCAGGCTGGAGGGAACAGAGATCAGACCCTTTATTCACAGGGCCTGCTTCTCCCCTGCATTCAGGTTCCCTTATGGTATGTGGGCAGGACAAATGGTCCTTAAAGCCAGCACGAGCACAACCTGTGCTCACATTGAGGCCCTTATTCACCTCCAAAGCAGAGGAAGGGGTCATACCCAACGAAGAATTATGTCATACGTGTTAAATGGAAGACATTTAAAATATCAAGCTATTTAGAAGATATTCTGTGTTTTTTTCTAATGTGCACAACACACTTCAAAATCACCAGGGATCAGCCTGTGGCCTAGGTGTGCTCCTCAGCGTGGTCAATTGTACCAATCCTTGTGCCTGGCTTTCTGGGCAGTCCCGCATGTAAGTTTAATTCTAGAGTTTCTCTTTGCTATTCCTCTTCCTACAGATCACTCTTTTGCTTGTCAAAGGAAGCCTGCCTCTTTCTACAGATATCTACAGGAGGGGAAATTAAGACTGAAGTACAGAAGTAGCATCAGCTGTATTACGATCTCAGCAGCACTTTAAAGTAAGTGGCCAAGCATTATTAATTCATTGCCGCTCACTTTTACATCATTTATCATAACGAGCTACTGTGGTATTCATGTGGATGCAATGTGTATTTCCAAAGAAATTGCATTGTGATTTATCAATTAATTAGTGGGCCATTACATTTTATTAAAGTGTTACCCAGAGTCTTAAGCATTCATTTACTGCCTTTAGAGCAAATGCTTTAACTGCATCTCAGCCTACCAGTGTCTTGCAATCAGGCTATTTTGCCGAAAGCTCTCTTTTGCTTTCCATGATGTCAAGGACTGCTGAGGAGCGGTACCAGATAACCAGAAGTTAATTAGATCCCTCTGGCCTCATTCACCTGGCCACAGACAATGCATTTTTATGTCTTTGCTAAATGGATATGAACAGGCAAGGGAAAAGGGAGGGCTGCAGAGAAATCTCCCCTTGGTGGGTTCCTGTTGCTGTGTCTCAATGTCTTAAAAAAATGTCAGTGATGTCTTCAATATGTCAGTGAGTTTCAGTGTCTTAAAAATTCTGTTCAGAGAGAGCAGGTAAAAGCAGGCATGCAAGTAATTCAGTAACTGAATGCACAAAAAAGCAGAGAAGCTCTGAGATGTTCTCTCCTGAGTGATCTCTACAGATGGGGGCAAGGGGGACAGCACGGGTTTGCTACGTTCAATGCCAGCTTCTCTGAAGAGGCAAGTCCACTGAATAGGGAGAATTAAGTCAGAACAGCAGTGCCACCCCTGTGAACCGAGACTGAAAGAGACCTGGCATTTTTTATCATCACTGTAAGAAGTCACCAGTAGCCAGCCCTCGTCCACCATCCACCTCTGGCATTCTGCAGGCTGGCAGCCATGCCACAAACATCTATTCTTTAGCCAGAGCAAAGATGGAGAGAATTTGATTTCTGATTTCTCCACACAATTCCTTGCATCCTTTTCTCTCCCAGCCTGCAATTTCTGGAGGGTGCACACCACGCCAGAAGTGGTGGTAGCTGACAGGTCAGTCAAAAGAAGGAATGTGTGTATGTGTGCAGGTGCAAGAGCCAAGTCTGTGCAAGCCAATTCTTTGTTAACTGAGGTTTCAGCAGCTATTTATCAGAGAGGGGGAAAACAGGTGAAGAAATGTTGATTAAAAAATAAAAATAGGCACAACAATAAAAGATGAGGCTATTGCGTTTTGAACCAATGGCACTGTGTTAATAGCACAACCTTCCCCTTCCAAAGCCTCTCCAATGGCTATGACACTGCCATTCTGAGAGAGGAGAGTTTGCCACTAACACAACGTGGAGGAGAAAGCAAACCAAAACAGCAGCCCTTCCTGCTTCTCTCCCCCACCCCTCTCTCTCCAGTCCCCCCATCCTGAGCTAAGAGAAGACCTGGCTGTGCTGCTGGGTGACCCGGATAAATGTTGTTCTCCTGCTCAGTTCCTTGAGTTTGGCAGCTCCCACGTAGGTGCAGGTGGAGCGCAGCCCGCCGAGGATGTCCAGGATGGTGAGTTCCACATCCCCTCTGTAGGGTACCTCCACAGTTCTGCCCTCTGAAGCCCTGGAGAAGAGATCAGTTACTGCATTTATGTCTAGATGCAAAACTTAATAGTGTGTTTACTGGAGAAATGTGGAGCTTAATACTCTGTGTGCTGCAGTTTACAAGTATTCCCCCAGCTTTATTGCTTGCTTGCCTGTTGCTGCTTGCTGCTCTCAAGCACTGAAATGCTTCAACTCCCATCACAACCAATACCGTGAACTAGAAGCCAACAAATCTTGTAGATGCCCCAGTATCCCATGAGTGTGTTTACAGATCTGTGCCTTCATCCCCTTCACCATCTGCCTACAAGCAAGCGAAGCTTCAGGGTTTTTGGAAAGGTACATTTGACCTTGAGGGTTGCAGGCCTTGCAATGTAAGGAACGGCCAGGCTCAGGCAACTTGCAAAAACGTTGGAGCTGGTTCTCAGCAGGCACCAGTAACCACAGCTCTACAGAGGTTTCGCAGCCACTGGGCCCTGTCCCATGTCACTGACCACAGGCAGATTGAAATGCTCTGGCTGTCTCCTACCAGCCTGATTCTCCAGGGCCCACAGAGATGGTGTGGGAAACTTGTTACGGAAACCCACGGCAGTGCTGCCCCCTGAAGCTAAAAGGTGAGCTAGCACACTTCAGAGCCAGGCAAAAAGGCCGGAAAAAAATAGCAGTGCTGTGAATGCTGTCAAGTACAGGCGCATGCCAGCACAGACTGCACTGTCCCCAAAAGTGCATCTGAAAAGTTACATGCGGGAAGAATCCAGGCAAGTAACTTTCACCCCTTCCCCTTCAGCTTTCTCCAGCCTCATGCTCAGCAATTCCTCCTGCAGCAGAGTTCCCCAATCACCAGCTGAGGTCACTGGGCTTTAGAGCGAGATTGTTCTGCTCAGCACACTAGGTCCTTTGGAGAGGGAGGCCTTGGGAAGGTGGGCTAAGAGCAATGCAGAGGGGAGAAGGGATTGCTCTCCTTCTCTCCTACAAAATGGAGGCAGAAATCACAGCTGGGTTCTGTGATTGTTGTAACTGTGGCTTTATTTACTTCTCCCTTAAACAACTTGTCTAGGGGATAGTACAAGAAAGAAAAGGCATGCCTGTTTGGAGGCTGCATTTGCAAACCATTAACAACAGCAATGGCTATGTGGAGGTACTTCAGTGTGAGCCTGGCTGTATTTCATTCTGTTAGTTTAAATGTGAGGTCAAAGCCCTAGGGAGACAATAAAGGAGAAGTGTTAATGTGCCACGTGAATAAGGAACCATGATTAATCTCCCTACGTCTGATAAGTAATTGACTCTTTCTTGAAACTCTTAAATAAACACTGTAATAAGCGGCCAATGGAAAATGTATGTACCACTGCCATCTAGCAGATTGCACGGGGCTCAGTGGTGTGATGTAGGGCCTGTGCTGCTGGGAGTTCACAAGCTTTTATTTTCAGCTCCAGTGCCAGCAGGAAGAGAAGGCCTGGCCCATAAAACAACACAAAAGTAGTCGTGCCACCATTCTGCAGCTTGGTTTTTGGCCATGCCCACCTCATTCAGTCAAAGTTGGGAGGTTCAGCTCAGCCTCTGGGGAGCTTCCTGCGAGACTGTGAAAGACAGTGCATGTCTGGGATTTGGGGAAACCAGTGCGAATTTTACCAACCAGATCCTGCCACCTCACAGCTCTGCATGCTGTATTGGGCGAAAAATGCAGGGTTTACTGCATTCATGCATGACTGCCAATTCAGTTCACACGTGAATGCCCCATCAGTTCGAACATGAGTGCCCAGTGAATTCATGCTTGAGCATCATGTGGGGCATAAGTTGCAGGGGTTTGATTGCAGACAAAGGCAGTCCCAGTTACACTGGTTCAACTGTTCTCTGCATTGGGAACATTGGTCCCGAGGGAGTGAAGACTTGGTCGTCCTTTTTTTCAGAGAAAAATTACAGAAATGTGGGACACTTAGAGCCACTGCCGCTGGGAGATGGCCCTGCAGTGGCTATGGTGGTGTTAGGAGGCTGGAGCTTGTGGGATGCCACTTCTGGCTTTGGAGACCAAAACCTACAGAAGTGGTGAACACTACTAACGTCACAGCCCCAAAGCTCTGACAGCTAGACAGTTGCTACTGCTCCTCTAGTACCAGCTGATAAGCTGGCGGGATGTCCTGTTGATCAAGGAGTGACCTTTAGATACCATACTGGGGGAAGCATGCTGGAAGAGATGTGTGAGATTAGCTCCACAGAAAGCGCCGACAGTCCAGTTTTATGTTCATCCTTGAAAAAGAGTGTCAAAAATGGCTGAAAATTCTCCATGCTCCCACCCTACATGCTGGGAATAACGGATGTCCCAGAAGGAAAAGGAGGATGGAATTGGGACAGAAATTTAGAGCTGTGAGTTAAGCAACTGCAAGCGCAGTAAGAGAGTCAGAGCTCAGTTAATGTTGTTATGGCTGGGGAGCAAGCCCCAAGCCAGCAAAGCTGTTTGGTGTGTCATCTTACTCCCCAAATGGGGAAATGCCCATGCTGCTGCATGTGAACACGTCACCCCGCCATTTTGGATGTAAATGAAGCCCTGCAGGTAGCGATCTCATGACCCTATTGGTACCTTCAGCCAGTCAGGGGAGCATACGACCTCTCTGCTCAAGTGTATTTAAGAAACAGCAGCGGCCACTGGGAGAGGAGACACACATGGACATGCCTGAGGAGACATGCAGCTGGAGACGCAGTCTCAAAAGGAGGTGCTCCCTGCCAAAGGTGTGCATTCCCAAAGGGACTGTAGTCCCTGGGTGACCCATGCCAGAGCAGGGACAGCTGCAAAGGGACTGTGGCCTGTGGGCGACCCAAGATGGAGCAGGCACAGTAAGAAGGAGTTGTGGCAGACAGAAACCATTACAAACATGCCCACAACGTCCTGTGCCACCCCTTTTCCTCACTGGAGGAGCTGGGACAGACTGAGTGTGAGTTGTGGTGAAAGTAAGGGAAGTTGAGACATGGCGGGGCAAAGAGAGGTGTCCAGCTTTAGTGAAGTCTGGAAAAGGAGGAGGAATGGTGTTTACTTAGGTGTTTGTTTAATTACCCAGCAGTGACTAGAAGTTTGTGTTAGCTGGGGATAAATTAAACTAAGTAAAAAATCCCCAAGTTGAGACTGTTTTGCCAGCAACAAATGCCTGCACAGGCCATCATGCATGGATTACAAGGGGTGTCACAAAAGCTGGCACACTTGGCAGAGAGCTGCAGCTGCAACTCAGCAGGAACTGCTGAGGGATTTGTAGGTCTGACATCTCTCCCGGAGTTATGACCCGAAACTAACCCTTTCTCAGAAAAGAAAGGTGAAGACGGAGCAATTGGGACTCCCAAGAGCTGGGAAAGGTGTGCTCAGATGCTCTCAGCAGGGACTATGTCTCACACTAGCCACTGAATGGTGAATAGAAAGGAAGACCTATTTACTTTAGACTTTTTGTACGGGGTCCAATCTGCAGTGCACCCCATAACTCCCGGCCAGCTCAAGCTCTGCTGCTGACATGGAGGGATGCACACGATGGGTGGGAATCCTGGCAGGCTGGATGGGGTGAAGCACACGTGATGGTGCTCTGTCAGCCCAGCAAAATGTGGGTCAGGATAAAGAGGTCAGGCTGCCGCGGCATGAGGCAACCTTATGAGTGGAGCATTTAAGAAATGGCAGGAACTGGGCACAGGGATTCAGGCTATCATTTGGGATACAGAAAAAGACAGTAAGAAGGAGGCAGCTGCTGGTGCTATTCTGCCTCTGTGGCCCAAATTCCACCCTGCGGTTGTGCCCAAACCCAGCTTCGTAGCAGCTGTGAATTGCTGAGTGACCACAGTAGAACCTTAGCGTTCACACAAAACCTGTGAAATCTCAAAAGGATTAACAAAAGCAAATTGGCTCTAACTGAACAATACTGCGGTGTCTGTTCCTGCTTGCTTTATTTCTTTTCTCCCACAAAAGAAACTTAATAATTGCCTTTCAGAAATTCCCAGCTCTGATCCATGTTCCTCGTGGAAGGGGGTAAAAATGTAAAAATAAACCAATATATGAATGACATAAAAGTAATGAAAACAGGTACACAGATTTCATACAAAATTAAATGGGATCAACTTGACATATTCATTACAAAACCAATTACTCTCACGACTTCATTCCCTGCTACAGCCATCTCACCTTACCTGTCAATTTTAATTTAACTGTTTGCTGGAGGCTCAGGTTCTCCACACAAAACACGTCATATTGAGAAGAAGTAGTTAAGTGACAAGTAGTCTGATTCTGCAGGGGCTGATTCTGCAGGGGTTGAGCAGACTGAGCTCCCCACTGCTTCAATAAAACACTGTGAATGCTCAGGCTCTTTTAAAGACAAAACAGCTTATTGGGGGTCACTGATACAGACTTACAGCTGGGCTTTTTAAATGCATATAAAGAAGCCCCACTGACTTGACCTGTGGGGGGTACCCAGCATTTAAAATGCTAAGTTAGAACCCTTTTGGTTCAAGTTTGCCATAAGCTAACCTAGTTAAGTGACTAAACTTCCTGTAACTTTTCCTACAAGAGTAATTCAAAGCAAAGCCTTGCTCTGTTTCCAATCATCCCTTCAATGCACAGCACATTTACAGTGCTGGATAACTAACAGTTGCTATATTTAAGCCACAGTGACACTCATCATGCGGGGACAGGCCAAGCAAGACCAAGACCAAGGCTGGTATGGATAGCCAGCTCTGAGTCAAGGCTGCAACATGAACAAGATGAGAATCTGCTCCTTCACAGTTAACAGTCAAGCCTTACAGATTTAACACTCGGAGCTGTTGTAGCTAGCAGCAAACCAGGGACTCCTTCTATGTTACCTGTTAGTGGCACAAAAAAGCAGTATCTCAACAGGGACTAAAAATTTCAGATTGTGCTTCCACTCCCTTGTTGCTGAGAAGGTTTCAGAACTTGATCCCCAGGGGACTCTAAAATGAGGATACAAATCAAAATACAGCTATGGATCAAGCAGAATTTGTGTAGTATTGCCCGTAAGGAATTGAAAGGGTCTATCTAGACTGAGCCAAATACAGCACCTTTCCGTACATCCTTTATTCCTACAAGATATAATACTTGCACTTTATCTCATTTTTAAGGGGGGGCAGTGTCAATTAATTCTCCTGCTGGCGATGAATTTTGTTGCCAGATCACACGCACACCTAACTAGGTGGAGCAGAATTTAACAGCTGCCTTAGTCCCTTGGCCCAGTGGTACAGCAAGCTTTCTCAAACTCTTCCTGCAACTTTCACCAGCTCTGTGGTGGCCAGGCCCTAAATGACTATGGCTGCACTGAGATCCACGCAGCACACTTGGGCTGCTCTGTGGTCTCTCAAGGAGCTGCCATTAACTACATGCCTGACCAGCATCAGGCCTCTCCCACGCTCCAGCTGACACAAGCACAGGGTAGCAAAGGACAGTGAGTTATTGTAGTTCAGATAAAAGTTTGCCAGCACCTCTGTGTAACTGGCAGCTGCCACTTTTAAATTACAAGGTAATTACTACTGCTGTCCACTCAGACCATTTTTTCAGAGGCTTTGATGACAAGCACTGGGGGACAAAAAAAGCCCCAAAAATGAACACTGCTTCTGGGAGCTAGCATATGAACCCACAGTGAATCAAAGCTCAGACGTATGCAGCACACCATTCTGGTGCATCATTTCAGCTTGTCTCAGATGCAGAGAGACTCTTGGTGCAGCTCTTTCTTCTGCAAATAAACAGTTGTGCTTGAAAGCAAAAGCACGCTGAACTTGCAGTGCCAGAAGAGCCTTGCAGGTCAGCCAGGTGGAAAGCCAGTCCCATGGGTTGCTCCCCTGAGCAATCCACTGGCTGTGCTCAGTGTAGCCAGATATCCTGCAGATAATCGTGCTTCAACAAGTACAGATGCAGCCCCATACGAGATTAAAAAAAAATCCCTTGCACATTGCTCACTAGCTTCTGATCTGGGCCCCAGAAAGAGGTACATGACCTCAAGTAAAGTAGGAAGGGTACACTCCACTCAAGAAAGACATATATGTCCTCCTCAGGCAGAAGGTAAAGGTATCCCTGTCCCCTTCTCACAGAATCACAGAATCACAGAATAGTCAGGGTTGGAAGGGACCTCTGGAGATCATCTAGTCCAACCCCCCCGCCAGAGCAGGGTCACCTACAACAGGTTGCACAGGACAGCGTCCAGGCGGGTTTTGAATGTCTCCAGAGTGGGAGACTCCACAACCTCTCTGGGCAGCCTGTTCCAGTGCTCCACCACCCTCAAAGTAAAGAAGTTCCTCCTCATGTTAAGATGGAACTTCCTATGTTCAAGCTTGTGCCCATTACCCCTCGTCCTATCAATGGGCACCACTGAAAAAAGACTGCTCCCATCCCCCTGGCATCCTCCCTTCAAGTATTTGAAAGCATTAACAAGATCCCCCCTCAATCTTCTTTTCTCCAGACTAAAGAGACCCAAATCCCTCAGCCTCTCCTCATATGAAAGATGTTCCAATCCCCTAATCATCTTTGTAGCCCTTTGCTGGACCCTCTCCAGCAGATCCCTGTCCTTCTTGAACTGGGGAGCCCAGAACTGGACGCAGTATTCCAGATGCGGCCTCACCAGGGCAGAGTAGAGGGGGAGGATGACCTCCCTCGACCTGCTGGCCACACTCCTTTTGATGCACCCCAGGATGCCATTGGCCCTCTTGGCCGCCAGGGCACATTGCTGGCTCATGGTCATCCTGTTGTCCACCAGGACTCCCAGGTCCCTTTCCACAGAGCTGCTCTCCAGGAGGTCGGCCCCCAACCTGTACTGATGCATGGGGTTATTCCTCCCCAGATGCAGTACCCTACATTTACCCTTGTTGAATTTCATTAAGTTCCTCTCTGCCCAACTCTCCAGCCTATCCAGGTCACGCTGTAAGGCAGCACAGCCTTCTGGCGTATCAGCCACTCCTCCCAGTTTAGTGTCATCAGCAAACTTGCTGATGGTACACTCTATCCCTTCGTCCAGATCATCGATGAATATATTGAACAGGACTGGACCCAGTACTGACCCTTGAGGGACACCACTTGTTACTGACCTCCAACTAGACTCTGCACCACTAACCACAACCCTCTGAGCTCTATCTGTTAGCCAGTTCTCAATCCACCCCACTGTCCATTCATCTATCCCACACTTCCCAAGCTTGCCAGTGAGGATGATGTGGGAGACAGTGTCGAAAGTCAAAAGTCAAGGTAGACAACATCCACTGCCCTCCCCTCATCCACCCATCTAGTGACCTCATCATAGAATGCTATCAGATTAGTCAGACACGACTTCCCCTTAGTGAATCCATGTTGACTACTTCTGATAACCTTCTTTTCATCCAGGTGCTTTGAGATGATACCCAGCAAAAGCTGTTCCATCATCTTTCCAGGGATGGAGGTGAGGCTGACCGGCCTGTAGTTTCTCATCCTATTAGATGCAGAAAAATCCTGGCTTGACAACCTGCCAGGATTTACGTGTTCTCCTCAAATTACAGTATTCACTGTATATTTTTACTTGTTAAGAAATACCTTTTTTTCTTCCTGCAAAAACAAATGCCCTTGGAACTTGCCAAAACTCATCACAAGCTTTTTTGTCCTTGAAAAACTCTTTACTATCATCTCTAATCCCTATGTCCAACTGGGTTTCTTCCCTTCAGAAGTCTTCCTTGGAAAGTAGTATTGAACCAGACCGTGTCTAGTACACACTGACTGTCAAGTAAGTGCAGTGTTGACAGGCTGTTTCCTCGTTTTCACAAAGGCTTCTCTTTTAATGAGCTTGGGTTTTCTGCCAGACCAGAAAAGGTAATGAGTTCATTTATCTCCAGGTCTCTCCTGCACAATGTCTACCAATAGCCTTCCTTAGTCTCCATTATTATTGCAGTCTAGGAGCTCGTAATAACCAGCTTGGGACGCTGAGGCAAAAGGAGACAGGTGTAAATGCTCTGAAGTAGGCTGTGTCTTACCACTTTGTAAAGTGCTGGGTGAACTACTGCACATTTTCATGGTGTATTATTTTGACTCTTTTAAAAGAGTCAGACAAAAAACACAACAAGACCCAATGTCAAGGTGGAAGACAGCAGGTGGGATCAAAGGTGCTTTCTATCTAGCGTGATGTCTGAGACTGCCATGGTCCTATCAGCATGTCTCCGTGTCAAAGTCTGAATTCTATTTTATTTTGTGGATCCCATTCTGCTTTACACTCTCCACTGTCAAGTTCACAGTGCTGCACCTCTTGTCCGTGGTATAGATGGACATGTGGGGAAAAACCCACGTGCTGGAGTAGTTGTAGTAGACAGGGCCAACAAAACCCATCAGTCCTTAATGTCTGGAACAGTAGGTAAGGTCACTGACTCAGAGACCCTTATAAACAGCAGTTTACCAGATGGGTCCAGAGCCTGCATCTACCCCAGCCGAGGAGGAAAGAATCAAAAGAGACCTCTCAATAAACCCGTATAAACTCTAAGACAGGAAACATTCTCTAACAAAGTATGCAAGAACCATGGTGTCTAAGGGCAGTGACTATACCTGCCACTCATAAGAGAAAAGCACAGAGGTTTTCTGGAGTCATCTGCTTTTTTCAAAAAGCCAAAATTCTTCTGGAATAAACCAGTAATGGACAAGAGATTCCTTTGCAAAGCCTTTCTTCCCCCCCAAGAATTTTAGCTCAAAACCCAAGGTTTCACATGGTGCATGATTTGGGGCTACTCTGGTGCTCTGTTAACCAAAAAGGTGTGGGAAATCTGTACAGCAGGATTCTGCTGCCTAGGAAGACTGCCCAGCAAATGCTGGAGGGAGTCCTGTGGCTACCACCTGTGACTGAGAGTGCTTTGGTGTTCCTGGGCCCTCATCAGTGTTTCAGATGTAATTCAACTCCATACTGGGGAAACCCCAGCTGAGCTTCACCGATTCACCAGGCACCCACTTTTTGCAAACAGAAGGGAGCATGTAGCCTAGCAGGGAACCCATATACCAGCAGGACACCCAGCCTGGACAAGCAGAGGGCCAGAAACTGCAGCCTGGTTTGCCATGTTCCAGCGTTTAATTAATACACATCCCGAGAGACAAGTAAGTCAGAGCAGTGCCTAATGACTTCCCAGACCATGCAGCTAGTGCTGCAGTGACAGCCTACTGCGCTGGCTGCAATCAAGTGAACACAGTTACTCTCAGCTAGTCACCCCCAGCTCCTTCTCCCTGTCTCCCCCTTGATGTCATCCCTCCCTCAGATCTGCTGCCATAAGCGTTGGTAACAGCTTCCTAAATGGGAACAGAGGCATGGGCCTGTTTCCAACAGATGCCTTTTGCACAATTCTGCTCCAGAAGTTAATGGATGGATGGCTCACTGCAATTGTTCCTGTGTGGAATTCATACCTGTATTCAGCAACCCCTCCTGCATGCTTCTTCATGGCTGTATCGGAGCTCATTCCATAGAAGAGTTTCACCTTTTTGCCATTCTTTTCCATAATCTCTCCAGCACACTGGTCATGGCCTGCAAACATTCCTCCAAGCATGACAAAATCAGCACCGGCTCCTGTGATCAGCAAAGCGACACGTTAAGGAAGCAGGGACAGGAGAAGAGGGTGAAAGAAAAAGCAAGAACACAGTGGCCTCCAAAAACAACAGCCAGCCCTAAGTAGTTTGGTACAGAGTCCCCTCCTATAACACATGCTGCAAACTTTAAAGAAAGGCTTTACTGAAGAACTGACACATGCTGAATTATATTTCTCTGATATTTTAAATGGAAAGAATCCTTCTCTGTTGCGATGACAAAGATCTAGATTATTCTACTCCACCCCACACTCTTTATTTTCAAATTCAGTTTTAACCCTTTACTTCATAATAGTATCTGAGCACAGTTCGTTATCAACTACTATTGTGACTGCAGTAGTCAGAAACCCTAATCACAGGGCTGGGACCTGTTGAGCTCAGTGCTGTACAGAGAAGAGGACAGCTCCTACTTCAAGACATTTCTGGGCTACAAGCTGTGAGTGGGAATGTATCCTGAAGAAAGGCATACTCATGAATATAATTTACACCTCCCAACACTAACATAAAACAAGCAGATGGATTTTTCAAGTCCATCAGCCATATGTGTTCAGTGTAGGTCTGGGTGATCCCTTGTCAAAGAGATCTGGACGGGTCTGCAATTGGTTCCTGTTGTTTTAAAAACTCTGGGCCAAGGACCGCCACCCCTGGGTTCTGGGGTACTCAGCATGTACCACAAAGGAGGTCTAAATATGTTCCAGATAATGAGTAACAACACTGAATACTTAATCATGCCTGTTCGGTCTGTCCATCTCCCCTGGCTTTGCAAATCATGAAATCAATTCCACTAGGAGTAAGATCAGGAAGAAGGTTTTTGGAATCACTCTTGATTTTCTACTGTGATTTCCAATATTTCCAGCTGGGCTGGAACTATTCCACCAGCAGCTCCTCCTGTGATATTTTGGCATATCTAGTCTCGCTTGGAAAAGTTTGGCTTTTACTCTTCCATGAGCCTGTGGTGACCCATCCCTGAAACAAAGCATTCTCCTGTTCAGACTCTCTGCTTCTTCAGTGTGTATGTGTCAGAACAGCCCTCCCCTCTGCCCAGTTTCTTCCCAGAACTGGCAAAAGACAGGACTATAAACCTCACTTCATAGAAGTCAGATGAGCCTGAACTAACCCCCCCCTGTTATGAACATGTCTGAACTCTGGGGAGATCCCAGGTTAGGTAAGTCTGGCATTAGGATTTGCTCTGATCTCTGTCACTGTCCAAACGATAGCACCGGATCTTGAAATCTGAAGAGTAAGTGAAATCATTATCAAATCTGCATAGCTTCTGCCATCTGTTTAAAAGACAAACCTGAACTTGAGAGTATTTTGATCTTAGAATACATGACAACTGTGGAATGTCCACTGATTTATAAAAGCCAGTTCCTTCCCTCCATCCCTTTGCCAAAGAGCAAAGCAGCAATTGCCTAGCAGCAGTGCCTGGGAGCACGGCACCCAGCTGCTTTGCTGACCTCACCTCTCTTTGCCTGGTTGTTGTTTGAAAGGAACACTATGTCTGTGGTAAAGCGATATTAAAAATTAGGCTTGTGCAAAACTGCTGAGCGCATCACAAGCAATATTTATAGCCAGGCACCCATTCAGGTGTCCTATCACGCCAGCTACCTCGCAGATTTTTCTTGAGCTCTCTTGTCTCAGATGGCTGAGTTCTAAGGCCTTCAGTTTGACTCACGTCTGATACTACTATTAACCTGCCAAAAATGAAGGGAATGTTCATCCTTTAAGATATTCTCAGTTACTGGTGGGGAGCTCCTGTTGTTACCTGGCACAATCTTGTTCCACCTTTGCAAAAAATAGTACCCTGGGAAATCTAGTTGATGTCTCCTTCATGGGTGGAAGAAAACAACATGAGGAAGGAGGGACTGATTTGGGGTCAAGGTTTCAAAGAGGCCCTTTAAACAAGTCAAAGGCCTGCCAAAGGACACTCTGGACTCTTTGCCTTGTCAATACTATTCCCTGATACCCAATTCTAGTCCTGTCTCTGGTTATGGGTCTCACAGCCTCCAAATTATTAATGGAAAACAGTCACATAAAATCTACACTTCAGAATCACGGAATTTTGATTCCTGTGCACTTAAGTATCTATTTATTGTTTTTCTTTTGATGGCGTATTTTGGGAGGAAAGCAAGTATGTTTGAATTACAGGATTGAAACTCATCCAACTTGAGTAACTTTTGAAAGCTACAACATAATTCATCAATCTCTTCCAGAAGAGAGGAGCCATGTTACAGCAGCCACAGCATGTCTAAACATTGGACACACGTTTACTGCCCTGCAGCTCCAGGAATGACAAGCCCAGATTAAATACACTGTTCCAGTGCTCTCCTGAACTTTCCACCCTCCTTCAGTGTTGCAAAGTTCCCTGAAAGTTTCAAGTCTGTTCCACTACTTTTCTACCAGTTAACGTCCAGTCAGAAGGCTGTAGTTTTTAGCATGGTCTTTCTTTACTTATGCGTGGGCTTTATATGACCAGAAGCATTGGCAATGTTTGCAATACCTAGCCAGTCTTTCATTTTCAAGGTAGACAAGTGTGCCGTTATTTTAGGTTGTGAGGGACTGGGAACACCTGGCAACAACCCCCTAGATAATACAGGATATGATGGGGTACACTGTATACAAGCATCCCAGTAACTTGCCCAGAGTTTGCTAGACTTGTCCTGTTTCTGCACAATGCCACTTCAATGCTGGGGAGGACTTCCCCCTTGAGGCCTATGCTGTATCTGGGCTGATTTTACTCATTCACATTTCACAGTGCCTTCTCTTTCAAGCCATTACAGAACATGTGTGCTGACACCAGCCCAATCTTGCAGCACTCACACAGTTCTGCTGGATCTGGATGGAGTCCCTCAGATGTCTTTTGTATGCCTGATAATACAAGTTACTGATAACCAGATTGGCTCTGCACAAATTCAGCTGGAGTCAGCCTGGATTTGTAGCCTGGGCAGCCCTCCAGGCAGATGCAGCATAAGTTTGGCTGGACCACAGCTGGCCCTGGAATCAACATTCACCTGTGCTCCAGCTGAGCCAGCAAGCCTTTGCAACAGTAAATGTACACGCAGCTAGTGAAAACAGGGGAAAAAAAAAAGCCAGTATGATCTGTCAGGTATATTTTGGAACCAGTATATGTCCCCAGTTGACTTTTCCACATGATTTTTCCTTCCTTTTCCTTCCCTGCTCCTATATCTCTTCTCACCACTGCTGTAAGGAACAGCAGTATTGTGTTAAAGACGCTGGCATAGGATTCAAAAGGCACATTCTGTTCCTGGCTGTGTCACAAAAATATATGTGACCTCAGGCAATTGAACTTAGTATTTCTGTGCTTTGACTTCTCATCTTTAAAAAAGGAGACAGTAGTGCCTCCCTGGGGTATTCTGAGAAATGTGTTCATGTTATCAGCCTTTCCAAGGGTGCAGTTATGTGAACCATCTGCAAGCCCAACACCAAGTTCTTTCATGCTTTCTCTCATTCCTGCATCAAAACACCTCTTTTCTTCCTGATCAACCTACATCTTTTCTATTATCATCTCCAATACCCAGATGGAAGCGACATCTTCAGTTTATCAAATCCATACCGGGTTCCCATCCAGCAGTTCCAGAATTCTAGCAATCTCTCCCAAATTACCTGTCACTTCTGGCATTTTTGTCCCCTATCTTCAGTGCTTCTGTGTTCCCTGGCTTTTTAAATAGGCTTCTACCTTGTTTTCCCTCTGTCAAAATGCCCTGCTTGCCTCTGACTCCTGACACCAATGGCGTCACCTTCCACTTGTAAAACTTCTCAGCATCTTCTTCATGGTTCTTCACAATTATTCACTTGCACTCAAACCACTTTACTCCTCCTGTTTGCATGAACTTGCCACCTCCAGTCACATCTTTAGCCATTTGTAAATACCAGTCTTCACATTTGGGACTCACTCACACTTTTTATGACTCAAATGGCTGCTTTGTCACTGCTTTATAATGAACACCTCAGCATCCCTTTCATGAAGACTTTACAATGATCCACCAAAAAGAGATATTATAATCACTTTAATCAAAAGTCCTCTTTGGGTCTCTTGTCCATGCTTTGCCCAGGCCTTCATCCCTAGGTGAAATTGTATATCTGTGTGTTTTAGCACCCTGTCTCTGCTATCCAATATATTTATGTAACTCCCCCCCTGCCCCCAAGAGGCTCTCAGCAAGAACAGAGTTCTGTGCTAGACAATTCAGTATCAGTATTGAGGCTTTGGCTTGCAAATGCTTGGCATGAAGGCTATCTTCCATGTGGCTCACATAACCAACCACCTCAATAGTATTCAATAAACACTGATAGTAGTAACACCATCTAGAAGCTTATTTTTCTACCCACCTTTGACAAATGCACACCTGGCTCCAGCTAGTCAGATGTCCACAGTGTGTCTGCCTCAATTATACACAACCAGATACAGTAAGTTTATTGCCTCAAGGTAATCTCTATCAGTTCCAGCCCTGTACCTGTGACACACAGGTCAGACTGATATGTCTGGCCTGCTGTCAGAGTAGAACTACTGTATGTAGAATCTCTGCTTTCCGATGCTCCTCTGTCCCCGGGACAACCTGTGGTAGCCTTCAAACACATACCACTGTGAATCCCAGCGCCTCCTGACAACCATCTGCCCTTTCACAGGTTTCAAGTAAGTTTCTGTTCAGTTATCCCCTTCAGACTTATATCAACATCAGAAAGGAAAACATTTTAAACACTTTGAAGTTGCTTCCTGTTGTTCTAACTCCTGGAAATGCTCTTGTTGAAGAAAGACCTTTTCCACAGGCCAGGTTTCTGCACAGGCAGCTGGGAATGCAGTGAGGTCGCAATCCTGGTTCGCAAGCTCCCAACACAACGCCAGCAAGAACCAGGGGAGCGGAGGAGCCAGCGAAAGTCAGGCAGAACAAAGGTGTCACTGCAGGCAGCATGAAGTCAGAGTGGCTGGGCTGAGGAGAGGTCGGGTGTTTTTTTAATACAATCTTGTTGCCAAAGAGGGTGGATGCCGCTGTTCAGCTATGTCAGAATCACCCAACTGGAAGTATCTATTCCCCACGTCACATCACCCACTGGGTAACACAACAGTGCTGTGAAATCCTGTGACTGACCGGATTCCTTGCTGGTAGCAATCACACCACAGCTGTGCTTAAAATTTTCTAATTAAGTCTTCCTTGCCATCTGACCTGTCTGAAAACAGGAGCTGTCTGCAAACCTAGAAGACAGAATTTGGTTTCAACCTTTCCAGGAGCCCCAGAGTTTTTCTTGGCAGGTCTATAATCTGAGTTTAGGCCTCCCTCTGCTTTCCATACTTGCAAACCTTCCTGCCAAGCAGATGTGCTGCATCATAATGTCCTATACAGTTAGGGTGACAGAGTACTGGAACAGGCTGCCCAGGGAGGTTGTGGAGTCCCCTTCTCTGGAGATTTTCAAGACCTGTCTGAATGCAGTCCTGAGTAACATGCTCTAGGCAATCCTGCTTTAGCAGGGGAATGGGACTAGATGATCTCTAGAGGTGCCTTCCAACTCTGAAAATTCCGTGATTCCGTGATCTCTTGTACTGTACCACCCTGAAATCCCAACAAAAGACTCTGCTGTCCCACTGTATTCTGGGTATTACCCCACTATGACATCTCCAAAGGGTTTGGCATTCTTACAGGTAGCGGAGTGTCTTCAAATGTCCTGTTAGCCTGGGATGTGTTTCACACCTGGTTACATACGCTGCTGCAACAAGGTTATGGCTAAGTGACAATTCTGACCTTGACTCCCCCACACCGATGTAACTTTCATGCCCAACAGACAACACTCACAGATTAAATTCTCTGTTCTATCAGCAAGAGCTGGTGCAAGTCACTAAAGCTACTGGCATGAGAGCAAAGTCTGTTAATTATTAACTTAGATGTTTTAGACATCTGCTCAGCTCTAGGGGATACAATATAAATAAAATCTCATCTCTTCAAGTTGACAGCTGATCCCAAGATCATCTCCAGGGATCTGGCCTGCCTTTTTGTTTTGTTCTTCTATCCAACACACATTCCACCAGCTCTTTGTCCATTCAAGGCCAAAGTCAGCCAGATCTGGCAATGTTACAGACATCTTTGAACCCTACTCAGAAGAAATCCCTATCAGTTTTCTTTGTATTACTGTCCCAGTGGCTGTATCTTATGCACACCTGGCAGGTAGTTTCTAAATAGGACTTCGACCACTGTATGTTTTACGCTGCAGAATTTGGACTGTCTGGTCCAAAGAGCAAATTCATGTCTGGTTTATTAATTTCACTGGAGTCAGCCACAGGAACGAATGTAACCTATTGCTGATTACACATTCAGGGTCAAACTGACTCCTGCATCACTGCTGACAGTGCTGGAGATACACCGGGTATAACGGGTGGCAGTACATACTGTCCTTACCAAAAGCTTTGGCGACATCTCCTGGGCAGCTGCATCCTCCGTCCTGCATAAAGAAAAGACGACAGTGAGTGGCAGTGAGCTCACTCAGGGACCCAGTGAGCACTGGCGCTCCATGACCTCCAGCAGAATGGCCCCTGCTCAAGAACTGCAGGTCAAGAGGTGACTGTGCACCATTGGTATACATGATCTTGGACAAGTTTTTAGGGAATCCATATTATCCTTTCTATTGCTTTTCTTCTTTAGGCTCATTTACTCTAACGTATAGTCGACTGATAATACCACTGGTAACAAAAGCAACACAAATTCCTGACTGCAATTTCTTAAATCCCACAAAGTAGAAAACAGAAAGTCCTCTAATGATCTGAATCGTTCCCTGCCATTTTAATGAAAGGCCATGTGATGCAGAGGTACCACAAACCCCTACCTTAAACAACCAAAGACATTTAAAATAACTTTCTCAGCAGTTTACAATACGTTAAAAGGTCACAGTGGGAGGGGTGAGGAAATACACCATCAGCTATGTTGGATTCTGATCTGATAACCTCTAAGCAAATTGGGTAATCTAATCTTTGGTAAATGAAAATGAATCTATCATCGTACTCCTTACTCTTCGCAATGGGTTTGGTTAAGAAACAGCATTTTGTGATCTTCAGCATTTTAGTCCTGTGCATTTCAGTTGCAGTGCACAGCAAAGAAATGGCTGATCGGGGAGTTTCAGTTGAGGTGAGGGTATGTTATGTGAGGGTGAGTTATGTATGTGTGACAGGGCTGTAAAAAAGGGATGGCACATAGCAGAACTCATCATGTGCTATGGTTCTTTAGGTTTGTAAAGGTCTGAGCATCAGATGAAAGATCCTTCTACTCGACACAGTCATTGTACCAAGAGGGCTCCCAATTCCTTTGATGACCAGGGTCTGTTGCAGACTGCCAACAGCTCTCCTGCTTTTGAAGCTACTCCCGAGACTGTATGGTTACTCCGTTTGTTTCACCTCCCTGTTGGCGGAAATGCATGCCCATGTATGACCGGTGGCTAAGCACTGCCAGACGCCCCCACCATCAGCCATTTTAGAGCTGGCTTTCGTGGGTAGGTGGCAGCAGGGCTGAGTGTTAGAACCCCTCTGTGCATAGAAAAGGGTTCAGACAAAAACTGAGCAGGTGGATCTGAAAGTGAGTGGCTTTTCAAAGGGCATCCCACTGCAAACAGCGCCTGGTAGCAGTATAAAGGCTTTTACTCTGTTTGCTGATAACCTCTAGCACATTATGCATTTTTTTGAGCTAGACACCCTTGCAGTCAGCTCCAGAAAGGAGTGCTGGGTTGACAGCTGAATCTCTTTCGCCTGTTAAGGGTTCTGCTTGTGCAATTCTTTCCCTCTGACAAGTCTGTCAGAGCTTGGAGGAGGGTGTGAGTGTGTGTGTGCATGTGTCAGGGGAGGAAGAGCTGAGGCAGAAAAAGCGGATCTAATAATCTTCAAAGAGTTGTGTCAGGAATTTGCCTGACTCTTACTCTGAGACAGGATGGCTATGAACACTCTCTGGTAGATAGGTTTCAGAGTGTTCTTGTTTGGTGGCTCAGTGTCTGACTTTTACAATTAACCCAGTAGTGGCAGTGATGGAGGCTTTATGCTTTCAAAAGCATCATGAGGATGGAGGTCTTACTGTGTAATCATTAATCATCGGCTTCAAAAAATATCACTTTGAATGTCATCAAATTACAAAATGCTGAGCAGATTAAGACTTTCTCAAAAAGCTCGTAAGTCACCATTTAAGATAAAAGGAACTGATGATGATGATTCACAGCACTTCTTTATCTGTAGATGTCTCCACAGTTCACATAAGCAGGTAAATTTAATGATTCTGATTCACAGAAAGGGAAACAAAAAGGGGACATACTAAGCAGTAATGCCAGAAGATGCTATATAATAAAGCTATATGCATTAAACCGCTTCATTCCATGTGAAAAATCAAGCACTCTGTTTAGAAAATAAGACTGCTGCATTCAGCCTGGGAAGCTTCCCCTAGCAGTTCAGCTCGTCCCAACAGGGGCTTGGGTCTGCACTCAAAATGACTTCATAGAACTGCTGGGCTACAGTCATGGAGCTTGCTGCATGCTCAGCCTTTACCTCAGAGGCTTAGGCAAATGTATCTGTACCAATCCTCCTGTGAGTTCAGGAGAGCTTGCATTATTCTGAAGTAAGCCTACTGGAAAGCGTGGCCGTGGGGCCTGTAGAGGACATGATTCTGAGACAACTGAGTGCTAAGTAGGAGAGAGGAAAACAGCTTTTCAGTCAACACAATTATTTGAACATGGGTAAAATAATGTTATTTTCCTCAGCCTTGTTCTCAGAACAGATAAACCATTTAACAACAACAAAATTTAGCCTGAGGAAAAGAAATACAGTATGGAAAACCAGTATGAACCGGTTAAATATTTAATATTATATGCAAATTATAATACGTTTATAACTACGATTTATATGTTTCAAGCAACCTCTATAATAAACTGTATAACCAGCCCTTCCTACAGTATTAGCAAACAGATAGGTATTTATTATGCAGAAGATATATAAAGTATGTGGCATATACAGCAGTAGAAACAATACATATGGTACTTTAGTCTGAACTACATATGCAGGGCATATTTCTGTGCGGAAAGTGTTCTGTGTGGAGGAAGAGATAATATGGCAGTAGCTGGGTGAAAAACCTCTTAGTCATCCTTTTCACTGAATGCTGGTGGCCCATCACCCGGGCACGGTGAAGGGGAAATAGGCATCTCTATCAAATGATAGCCAAATGAGAGAGAACACATGGAAGGCTGCTTTCCATTCCCCACATTGCTGGCTTACTAGAATACATGACTGCCTAACTATCCAGCAGAGGAGTTCTCTGACCTACAAGAAACAGAAACTTTATCTCAAGCAGGGCGTTTCTGAAGGAGCTCTCCTGCTAAATGGCCTCTCCACTGTAACTCACTGCTGCACCTTCTCAAGGATTAGCGGGAATGAAAAATGAGACCACTGGCTCCCAGACAAGCAGCATGGGACAGAAACAGTGCCTGTATCTCAGACAGGGTTTCCTCTCTTCTTTCAGTGAGTCATGAAAGATTCATTTCTGGTGTGAGCTTTGAGCCTTAAAGATAATATAGCATGAGGAAAGTTTAACTGGTGCAATTTCACCTCCCCCTTCTCTGTGTAAGCGACTCTAGAGAGACACCACACGTTCATTTGGACTATCATGTTTGCCTAAAAATTGTCACCTTCTTTGTCAATGTATCAGCTCCAAAAATCATACGTGATCGCTTCAGCAATAAAAATGTGTTTAAAATCCCAGTTTGTGCTGCCATCCTAACAGAGCTACTGGAGAATGAGCTTCAAGCATGCTGTGTTCCTTGCAGTGCTTGTACTGTGCTCAGCGCTGTCACTGTCTCATTCCGCAAGTGGGACTTTTTCCCTTCATACCTAAGCTGAGCCAACATAACAAGGAAGAGGAGCAATTTGATGAAGGTACTGGACAAGACAGAAGTGGATGCAAGAAAGCACCCAAAGGGACTAACCTATTTCACACTGTCGGCTATAATCTAGATGAAGATAGCTGGTAGGCTTTGAATCTTTTCACATCCTTCCTGCCACTTCCGTATCAACATAAAAAAGCCGCTGGACCTATTTTCTCCTACTGAATTGATGGAGATAGCTGTGGTAATACTCTGGCTGTAGAGGTTTCCTTTGGCTCAGATAGGGTGTGCCCCTTCCTAAACCTGCGTAATGACAGTAATGAGACATTTTGAGGGATGCCATGTGTACTTGTTGCCACTAGACCCAATTATATACTTAGGCTTGCTCCCATATTTTGGGTGTTTTTCCCCCAGGAGGATACCTCTCTTTTGTGATACTCTTGCCAGAGCTCTGGCAATGACCATGCAGTCCAGCCTTTTCTTTCCCCAATAAACACACTAATCTGAATGCTGCAGAATCCAGGCATAATATCCTCACCCTTGCTTTAGCCTCCTTAGCTTGGGTCAAAGAGTTGAGTTGCAGTGGTGTTACAGACTCCAGTTACAGCTGAAGGCCCAGATGTTGTAGCAGACAGGTATGAAATTTCCCTCCTATACTCCCCGTGTATTGGCTAGGGGGTTGATAGGTGTGGGCTCACTGAAGCCAACATGACCTAAGCAGGTCAGGAACTGATCCATCCGCAAAGCAGCAAAGGAGATGAGGAATAGTACAGAAACGTCTCATTTTTCAACAGTCTAAATACACACTCCCTCTTTTCCTGTAAAATGAGGGTAATAACTTTCTTCTGAGAGTTGCTAGCAGAAAATGATTACTGCAAAACTAGGATGGGTCTCTGAGCACCACTGCTAGGATGACAGCTATAGTTATCCAGCCTTCATAGTAATGAGTCAGTCTTTCATGCTCTATTGCACACATGTTCTGCTGTCTGCTACAGGCATAAACATTTGTAATGGTGCCCAAGTCATAAAATCAGACTGCTTTTCTTTTTTTCTGCAAAATTCATATAGGGGAGCCATGAAGAAGAGGGAATGCATATGCATTAACAATAAAGAACAACAGAGATCCGCCTGTAACACATACTTGTTTTTCTCCTCCATTATATCCACAACTCCAAGAAATACAGTCAACCCCTTTGCTCATCCACAGCCAGTTTGTTGCCCTCTCCCCTCCTTCCTCAACAACACAACACACCCCCTTCCTCACATGGATACCAGTCACAACTGGGTCAAACAAATCAGGGCCTTCCAGTGATTTCATTTGGCCAATAGATCTAAAATTCAGTGTGTGGTCTCTTCTAGGGCCACAGAGGGAGACTGCTGGCTGTGAGCACACCAGTGAGCACAGCATGCTGGTTAGCCCCTATGCCTTCCTGATCACCAGCAGCCTCACAGCCAGCCTGCAGAAACTCCACAAGCCTGTCACAGTCAGGGGCACACTGACTGGCTGGGCACGCCTAAGCACACAGGACCTTTGGGTGCTGTAGGCTGCAGTCTAGCTCAGTTTGAGGCCGTGCTTACAAATTTACTTTTTCTATGTGAGGTGAATCCGGTCCTCCTGGTAAGAGTGGAAGCTGCCGTTAGCAGGCAATACAGATACATGCTCTTTTTTCTCCACAGGCTCATTTCCCCAGAGCTTTGTGAAAACATAAGTGGCTCACGTGCCAGCTGTGCTCAACAGAGCCACCTCTGAAACACTCCTGCTCCTGCACACAGAGCTCCGTGAAGATGCCACCTGAAAAAATCCAGCTACTAGGGCACAGATGGGCTCATATCATTTTACCTTGTACTCCCTTCTACTGACTTCCTGTCCCTCATTCCCACTTTCTGGGGAAAGCCATGTTTACATTTCTCTCATTTTTCAGAAATCTTTCATAGGAATTACTGTTTGCTTCCATGCAAAAACACTATCAAGCTTCCTATTCTGTTCACGTGACAGCTTACTCCATGCAGGGAGCAAGAAGCAGCTTTCCAAAGGCACAAACAGAAGTGAGGTGCCCAAGTCTTTTTAAACATTAGAGGGAGTTGGTTTCTTTACATTTAAATCTCCACTGACTACCCTAGGAGCTAGTATGGGGTCAACTGGAGATGACAGAAAGATAGCCTTTAATATGTAGGGTACTGGACTGTTTGATTCTCCTGTTCCACAACGATTTGCACAGTGGGAATCTGAGAGCAGATGATATTTACTTACAGAGATGATATGTCCTTTCAAGCCATGTGCTGAGTCTGCACACTCAATAACAGCACTTAGCTGTGGATATCCCACCCCTGTCTTAATCCGAGTGGTACACACAGAACCTAGACAAGAGAATGAGAGGAAAAAACAGCCCATTAGGCTGGAGGAAAGATACATCTTGTTTTCTTTTTCTTGTGGAAAAAAACATGTTTCTATCTGTATTATCTTTTTCCCTCAAGAAGTCTCTATTGGAAATGTTGGCTTCTCATGGATAGAAGGAACACGTAGGAACCTGAGTTTTGAAATGCTATCACACCACTTCATGGAAGCTGTAACTGAGGTGACCAATATCCCCCCTTTCTTCTCCAGGGCCACAATTCCCAGTTCAGGTCCCATCAGTAATGCTTCCTGGTGAGGGAATTACTGCATCATGAGAAAGCAAATCTGACTGAGGTGCCTGAAGGGAAGGGGAGCAAAAGGACCAGAGTCACACCCTGTGAGACTCAGCAGCAGCATTTAATACCTGAATATTTCTTCTAATAAATATTTCTCTTTTCTACGTATGTTTTTTAAATAATTCTCAGGCAAAATCTGTGCTTTTCTTTTCTTTTCTGTGGAGACTTCCACATGGGAAAGAAGCACATCTTTTGCCTAATATTTAATGCAGAAATATTTGGTTGATTGCAATAGTTGGGAAGGTAAGAAAACCAGCACGCAGCATTTAAAAGGTGAGATAAGTACAGAAAGCTGTATAGTGTAATATTACACGAAATATACTAATTGTATCTGATTATTAAACTGTACTATTTATACACATACATGGTGCATGTATATATGTATATATAAAAATAAAGGTATATACATAAATATAAAAAAACCACTTCAATTACAGTTTAGCATGGCAACATGGCTATAGATATTTTGGAATATGTTCTCTATTCTTCTCCTCAAATTAAGAGTCAAAATGAGGACTTCTTTTTGCTAGTCCAGGGCTTGTAATTTAGGATATGGCCATAAAGGTCTGCATGGTAATAAGAACTTCAAAAGAGATTCTAAAACAAATGCAGTGAAATCTGTATCCCTTCACCCAGCTGATATCCAGGTATACTCGAGCTACTGGTAAAACAAATTTCCAAAGATCTTTCAAAGAACTGACAAGGTGAAAACACTGAGAAGTATTTCTGCAAAGTAGGAAGAAAATGAGTTTTAAAATAATCTCCACAGGGTATATACTTATATATGTAATGCTTTATAATAAACCACTGCCATTTTCCACAGGATGGACCATTATCTGCAAAAGAGCCTCAAGACCTGATCTTCTGTGAGGAACACTTGTTCCTTACAGTTTTTGGGTGGTCAACTTACACAGATCTGTTCAGGAAGATCTCTAGGGAGGGCTACATAGCATTTACTCCTATTTCCATTTCAAGGCTACAAACAATAATATTTCTTTTTCTATCTGCCCACGACAACTGCACCACAACATCTCTGTTGTTTATTCTTCAAGTAGTTTGCAGTATTTATTGTCTGCTGTCTTCCTGGACACGACTGCAACCTTTATTACATCATTTGCTCTGCTCAAATTATCCATTCATGAACCATAACTACTTGGCACTGTAAACAATCTGCCTGCACTGGCTGATCACAGCTATACTGTGAGTGGCACTTGTGTTAGCCAGTTTAAAATCTAGTCCACGCATGGCGACCCCAGCTGCAGTCTATGAAGAAAATAGAAAGAGGAAGGAGCACATGAACAAACACACAAGTGAGGGAAAGAAAAAAGGGAAGACAATACGGCAATATATGCCAAGACAACAATATTAGGGAAGAGAAGGTAGGAAAAACACTGTAAGAAGTTTAAGGTCCTCCCATTTATCCATGGGAATGTTACAGTGATAGGCAACACTTAGGCACATTAATGTCAGGCAATAGCAACAGGTAGAGGCAATGTTATCCATACTTCACACTTAATTAATGTCATTTAATCTTTGAAGACATTGACAAGATGGGCGACCTCATCTTAACAGAACACAAATCATAAAGCTATTTAGAAACCTATCTTTCCTTGATAGAAGCAGATACCTGAACACTATCCTTTGAGCTGTGATGACTCAGCCTCTTTTCAACAAGCTAGAAAAAGCGTTCCCAAACACAACACATATTATCACTGATAACGTCAGCAATTCAGGCAACTCAGTGCTTCCAATAATAGGCATCTTCGCTGCCAGAAGATGGAATATGTAACACTTTGCAGGATGAAACACTAGTATCCTTCCCATGTATTTCTTAAATAGACTATGTGCAAGGGCACTGTTAATTTATTGATCTGAGTGGGTCTAGGCATCCTAACGGGCAAGCAAACAGCATTATACACTGGTTCCATGTGGACAGCTTCTCCACCAGTGCTACCGTAAGTCACCCTTATTTGACTGGACTTGACTTACCTGGTCCGATACCCACTTTAATGATATCTGCTCCGGAAAGAATAAGTTCTTCCACCATCTCTCCTGTCACCACATTGCCTGCCTAGACAGAAGGAACAGTATCACATATATGGGAGATTTCAAAACTACTGCAGTAAAGACTAATGATGATAATATGGGGCTTCATCCAGAGCTTTTACAAGTTGAACTATGCAGAGTCAGGAAGAATATAGCTCACCATATTGTTCATTGTGCATGCCACAGAGGTTAAACAAATCACACAGGTACATTCTCAAGCCAAATTAATTTCATGATTGGTCCAGTAAACCTTGATCCTTAAGATCCCATCAGGATATCTGCTTTGTCTTCCATCCCCCTAATCCTCACCCAGAGGCTCTCAACCACATCATCCCTAACCATAAGGACTATACAGTCAAACCTCTCCCTTACATACGGTGCAACTCCTCCATCTCTCCTGCCCTGCCTAGCCCTCCTGAACAGCCTATAGCCCTCCATTCTATTTGCCTACATCCCCTTGTGGGAAGATGTTCAGATCTTATCTAAAAGCCTAGCAGATCTCTTTTGCCTTTAGGCTTTAATATTTTGAGTAGTGAAAGAGTAAGGAAGGTACTGTTCTTGTCATTTTGTATGTTGGTGCCAAAATTGGTATGTACATTCAGACTATGTAAATAAGGGCATATATATTCATACACCATATATATTCACTTGGTTGTAGTGATGCCAGAGGTGAAAGAAAGGGGTTTGGTTCCCTCTGCATGACCTTTGTGGAGATGTAGAGAGCATGCTGTCTATGGTGAAGTCTTGTTATTGGAAACAAGTCCTGCATTGTTTTGTGTTGTTTACCATATTCTTCCTTCCACTTCAAAAGCTCTTTTCCTTCTTTGGCCTTCAGCTTCGATACCTTTCTTGAAAGCGATGGCAGCCCTCTCAGCCTTTGTCTTGCTCCTCCTAGTCGTCTTCTTCCTCTATAGACCTTCCATGCCCCTAATCAACTACTTAGTCTTTGTTTGCCTTCATCCTAGATGGAAACTCTCTTTCTTGAACCTGAGGAATGAATGAGAACACAGTGGTCTCACCTTGGTCTCACCAGGGCTTTGCACAATGCTTGCCTCTCCTATGGAAATATCTTGCTTGACTCACAAGAATGCACTTGCCTGCATCACATTCATGGCTCATAATCACCCTGTGATCTACTCATGCCTTCAGGAACATTTGCCTACTCTGATGTCTCCACACTGGAGCAGAAACTCATAGTGCTCCACCTGACGTTGTGTTACCTATTTCTACTCTGCAGTTCTTCACGCATGGTTTTTTGATGTAGGGGCTATCTCTTCTGTCAGAGCTTCAGCTGGCAGGGAGTATGGGAGTCACAGAAATACACCATGAGATACAGCTTTTTCTGGCTCATGGATGCTATGAAATCCAGAATATGATGTGGACAAGGAAACCTACATTTCTTGAATGATTATTTCTGCAATCTAAAGAGCTGACCACAAACTTCACCATTTCATACATTTGATGGCATTAAAGCCTGCAGGGTGGAGCCTGAAAGATGTGTTAACAAGGGTTTCATCCCTGAGTAGCCTGCTGGAGTCCAGCTCCACGCAGTCATGACCAGCAAATCCAGCCCTCCACCGGCTGGGTGAGCAAGTGACAGGCTGTGTGCGTGGGCTCTGAGCATGAAGATGGCGGTGTCAGTCTAGTCACTTTAGAAATGGTTGTCTGCCTTCTAGGAAAGAAAATAACCACAGTTGACATTAACTGAGCTTCCATTTTGGAAGTTTAATTGGAGAAAGTGCCAAATCAGCACAGACACTGAAAAAGCTCCAAGAGACGAAACACCGGTGGGTCAGTGCGATGCAGTCCATGGCACTGCTGTCAGTGGGGATAAGCTTTACTCTCCAGAAGTGTGACTACAGGTCACCGATTTTTTAAATGAATTCCTCAGGCATTTAGTGAAGAGGAAGGTTGTTGCTGATGACACAGATGTGGGTAAGGAGTTGGCTGGCCAGGTGGCCATCTGACACGAAAAGGCCTTTCTTTACAAAAGTCCCTACGCGCCTGGAAGATAGCTGCAAAGGACTAAAGCTTTTGCTTTTTATATGCCCACCTGAAATCACCTAAGAAAGTCGATATGATGAAATTACTGATAATGTTATTCAGATACAAAGGAACTTCTTTTTTTTTCAATTAATAAAAGAAACTATGAAAGACAATCTTCTAGCACACACATAGTAATTAGTTTGCAAAACTGGTGCAATGAGTGCAGAAAGCTGCCAGTGTTTATGTCTATTCAGTTAAAGAATCTCAACATTTTTATGTAAGCTCAGCGTGATGAGACATGCCCTTGCATGTGTCCAAACATGGATCTGGTGGATCAGCAGGTAGATTGAGACCAAAGACGAATTCCCTTGCCAGGAGCGTCCCCTGTCCAGACAGCTTTTAGCAAAAAGACAGTCTTTAAGGAGAAAGGATTTCAAACAACATGGGATTTATGGGCTAAAACCTATGCTTTGAGATACACTAGGAAACAAACTGGTAGCCAGTGCATTTTCAGACCGCGCTTTCCTCTCTGCAAAGGGCTGCGCAAGGCAAATGAATGCTGATATAGCACATCCTGAAACAATTCACTATAGCTGTACTAATTGCATTCCCATACTGTAGGGGAACACAGTATGGGAATGCAATCCTGTAAATCGGGCCCCACAATTTATAAAGGATGTTAAAGTACTTGAACGCATCCAGAGGAGGTTAACAATGCTGCTGAAGGGGCTGGAAGTCATGTCGTCCGAGGAACAGCTGAGGACGCTGATGGCAAAAAACCCACATCACTGACAGCAGCGAGGCTCAAAGATCAAGCCCTCAGCCTGAAGCAGGAAGTGCTTCTGATTTTTCATGTGAGCAATACCTGCTCATTTCCCCAGGGATTTATTTTTTTTTTTCTCCTTGTACTCTTTTTAGAAATGCCCGAGCTGTTTCTCTTGGAAAAACATGCTAAAACAGAAGAGCCAGAGAACAACCATCCTCCATCAGAGCAAAGGTCCATCTAATCCAATACTCAGTCTCCAAAGTGGCCAACTATAAATGTCTGAAGGAAAGTATATGAGCAGTGCAGGTCTACTTCTCCCAGGGTCCTGGGGGTGCTTATAGGCCTCAATAGCTGGGACGGGTCTCCTCCGGGACCCCCACCCCCACTGTCTCCTGCCAAGTGCCATGGGGATGTGGTGTCTCAGCTCAGCCTGGGGCCTTTAGTCCCCGCCTGAGCGATGTTGTAGGTGTGCCCATCTCTGACCCTCTCTCCCGGATCGGTCTAGGACCTGCACTGCAGAAAGCTGCTCTCCTGGATGGACCCCTCACATCTTGGTCATAGCTTGTCATGCAGAACCATATATATAACATAGCATAACCATTCCATTCCATTCCATTCCATTCCATTCCCTGCACTTATCATTATCGAGTAATGATAAGACTGTCATTTGCCTGAAATGCCAAGAGTTTTTCAGCTCCTAAAACACTTTCAAGAACGCATATCACAAAGGCTACAAGTGGAAGCAAGATTCTTTTTATTACTATTTTTATGTCACGTTATGTTATTTTACGTTATTTTATGATATTTTTCTGAATCTGTTTCAGAGCTGATGCTCACAAGCATTAACACAACACACATGTGTAGCCAAGAGCAGGCCGATGCATTCTTCAGTTTAGCTTGAAAAAAAATCCCTTGCAGTCTGTCAAAGGCAAGTCACAGAGCTACAGAAGGTAACAGCAGGAATACACAGGTCAAGCAGTCTCTGTTTCCTGAAGAGTGAGAACTTCAAGAACGACGACCAGAACCGACCACACACAAAAAAGGCAGAAAAAGAAGAAAAGGATGAGGTGTGTGTGGTACCGTGAGGTATTTTCAAAAGTAGGAAACATATCGATGACAAGCCTACTTTTTGCCTTCCAAAACTTGCTCCACTGTGCTTCTTGGCCAGTGATGCATGAAAAGCGCTCTCATGCCTGCCCCATGCTTGTATTGCATGCAGCAAGAGCTGGAAAGTGGCAGCTCCTGATGGTGCAGCAAGCTTGGAGACCTTCCAAGCACAGGCTGTTTTGCACAAGCAAGAACCCCGGGGGAAATGGAGCCAGAGAAGAGGAGCAGCGCTTGCTCCCACTACAAACTTGCAACAGGAAAGAGAGCCCAAGAGAGACAGGGCACAAGCAGTGCCTTAGAGGTGCAAGAGCAGCAGGCAAGAACCTAGCCAAAATGACCCAGAGGAGCCCTGGCAAGGGGCTATGCTCAATGGTGCAGAGGAAGGCAAAAAAAAACCAACCCAGGGACACTCACTAACCCACCTGGGGGGAAAAAAAACCTTCCTCCTCCCTGCTGCTGCAGGGCACAAGAGACCATCTTCATGGTGCGTGAGCAGCAGGCAGTAACCTAGCCAAAACAGACCAGAGGAGACCTGAAAAGTGGTCATGCTCAGTGCTGCAGAGGAAGGCAAAAAAACCCCAGGGGCCATTGCCAGTCTGCCCCAGGGGAAAATTCCTTCCTGACCTGTATCACCTATAGCTGGTGATAAGCTATTCCCCGAGCATGTGAGCAAGACCCACCTCCTCATCCCACAGGGTGGTCACACCTCCCAGGAGATGCCCAACCCCTATTCTCCCTCAACCTGGAGCCCCTCAGGGGCTTCTGAGAGTGGCCAAATGCCCCCAGCATGATTGACCTTGGGGGCAATAATCCTTCTGATGCCTGGTAGGGCACCAGTGGGTGCTCCAAAGCACTGGGGATCCCTTGCAACACCTCTGCATCCCATTTGTTATGGCTGCTGCCCCCGGATCTGCAGGGGATGAGGACAGAGAGCTCTGCAGTGCACTTCAAGTGCTCCTCAAGAAGGCATGCCCTTGGCCTGGCCAGTGTTCTCCAGCTGAAAAGGCCTGACAGCCTTCAGGTGTTGGTGGTTCCTCCCTCGGCCCCCTCTAAGTAATTCCACCAGCTCCTCAAGGACTTCCTCTCAGTTGTCTGTGGGCTGCCCTGCAGCCAGCTCTGCCCTGATGGGAGGATGCCCCCTTTATCCTTCCCAGGGTATTGTGACTGCTGCATTGCCGAGAGGTGGCACTGTGCCATGGGGGTGATGGGGCCACCCCATGTGCAGCCCCACCCACCACCCCTCCACCCAGCATCCTTTGGAAGAAGGCCTTTGGGGTGCTGGCCCCAAGTCAGTCCCAGAGGACAGAGGGGACTGTCCCTACCCCTGGTGGCCATGCACAGCTGCTGGCCATCCCTGATGCATCCTCTGCCACTCAGCTCCCAAGGACAAACCTACTGCTGTTACTCTTCTCTCAGGCCATGGCAGAAATCAACCCGGCAGCCCAGAGACCACCCCTATTAGCCATCCCCTCTCTGCACCAGAGCTAACGTCTATGAGGCCACACAGCAAGGAGGACCAGGGACTTGGTCTGGCTGGACACAAACCCTTTTCCAGGTGGATGGGTGGGGGTGATTTCAGCAGATGAAGCCTGGAGGAAAGCAGAAGTGTAGCCAGAGCCACAGGCTGGGATGGACCGTGCCATGGAAATAACACAGGCTTTTAAAAACAAGTGAGCGGAGGTTACAATGGTGTGGTAGAAAGGTTGGTCATTTTCAAACCTAGAACATTCGGATCTGTGCCCACAGCACAGCCAGGCAAATGATGATTCTTTCAAACTGTAAAAATAGCCCATTGCTGCTATCACACTCACATCCCCTTTTCCCACTGAAACCAAGCTGTGCAGCTCCTCTATTAAACACATTGATTGGCCATGTTTATATGAAATACAAAATGCACTTCAGCCATGCGGTAAAACCTTCACAGCTCATTTGTGACTTGTGGATCCCAGGGAGAAGAGATCAGCACCTCCCTCTCCACTTCGTCTCCTCAGGAACCTGGAGCGAGCATCAAGGTCACCCCTCAGCCTCCTTCTCTCCAAACTAGACAAACCCAAAGTCCTCAGCCGCTCTTCAGAGGACATGCCTTCCAGCCCTGGCACCAGCTTTGTTGCCCTCCTCTGGACACGTTCAAGTACCTTCACATTCTTTTTACATTGTGGGGGCCAGAACTGCACACAATACTCAAGGTGAGGCTGTACTAACACAGAATCCAACAAGATAATTACCTCTTTTCACCGGCTGGTTATGCTGTGTTTGATGCACCCCAGGATGTGGTTTGCCCTCTTGGCTGTCAGGGCACGCTGCTGACTCACATTAAGCCTGCTGTCGACCAGCACCCCCAGATCCCTTCCTGCAGGGCTGCTCTCCAGCCACTCCTCTCCCAGTTTATACTTGTGCCCAGTGATACTTTATACCAGGTGCAGAATACAGCATTTGGACTTTTTAAATTTCATCCCATTAATCATAGCCCAATGCTCCAATCTATCTAGATCCCTCTGCCAGGCCTCTTGTCCCTCAAGAGAGTCAACAGCACCTCCCAGTTTGGTATCATCAGCAAATTTGCTAATGGTGCATTCAACTCCTGCATCCAGATCATTGATAAAAATATTGAACAGGACTGGCCCTAGAATTGAACGCTGAGGAACATCGCTGGTGACCAGTCACCAGCCAGATGTAGCCCCATTCACTGCAACCCTTTCAGCTCTGCCATTCAGCCACTTCTTCACCCAGCACACCATGAACCTGCTCATCCCACAGCTGGACAGCCTGTCCAGAAGAATGCTGTGAGGGACAGTATCAAAAGCCTTACTAAAATCCAGAAAACTACCTCTACTGCCTTCCCTTCATCCACTAGGTGGGTGACCTTATCATAGAAGGATATTAAATTAAACAAGACTTTCCCTTTGTGAAGCCACATTGACAGTGACTGGTGATTGCATTGTTCTTTAAATATCTTTCTTCAGCATGCAGTATGATCTCCATATTTTTTCCAGGAACTGAGGTTAGACTAAAAGGTCTGTAGTTTCCTGGGTCTCTCCTCAGGCCCTTCTTGTAAACTGGAACAACATTGGGTAGCTTCCAGTCAGTGGGGACCTCCCCAGACTCCTAAGACCTTTGGCAGGTGATTGAGAGGGGTCCTGCTGTAACATCCGCAAGCTCCTTCAGTACGCTGGGATGAATCCCATCAGGCCCATCATCCCATCAGATGTTTCGAAACCAAGTATGGGTTGTATTTCAGCTCTGTGGTTTGTCTCATATCTACAGCATGTTCTTAACTAGAAAAAAATGCACAAAATAAACCTGCATGAAACACAAGTCCAGTGGCCTACATCACGCATTTTGCGCTTGTACTGAGATGTGCCATTCATTTGTGGAGATCTGAATTTAGGATCTAGAGTTGTTCAGAAAATCTCTTACATAATGATATTCCAGGACTTAGCAAGCATTTGTAGCAGTACTGATATGGGCAGAGGAGGCAAATCCTAAAATCCTTACTTATTATTTTCTTAGTTTTTATTGAAACAAAACTCCTGCTTAAGTCAACAGGAGCTACCCAGGGAATGTTGGGCAAGGCCTATTCTCCACTTACTGATTTTTGGCTCCTATTTCACCATTTATTTATTTTTAATGAATTTTACTTTCCCCTTTCATTAGCCTGAAACAGCTGACAAGCCACCACCTGAGGCACTTACAAAAACAATTACAATGTTAGGCAGCAATCTGTAGTCTATGACACAGGATTACTTAGTTTTGCTCAAAACTGCATGATATTGATTAATATAAAACAAAATAAAATAGAGCACTTGGGAAATAAAGAATATATAATAGGTACAGTGTTTCCAGCTAAGTGCTGCTTCCTTTCTACTCAGTGGCAATCTGTTATACTAAGTGTTGTACCCTGCAAGGTGGGATGGCAGAGACCACACTGCTTACAACATTAAGTAAGCAGTTTACATCTAGAAGGCAGATAACTACCTGTGCAGTATGACATGCAACACACTACAACTTGGTGAAATACTGTAGTACATGTGATAGATTCATAAACAGGAACAAAGAGGTATTAAAGTTTGTGGCTCCACGAGATTTGGGATCAAATATGTATTTAACTTAAACAGCAGTGTCTTCTTATTAGCAGAGCATAGCGGGTTGTCAAACTGTCTCTTCAGAAATGCTAACCAGACGTTTAATGTTAAGTTACTGCTAGAGAACATTGGAACTGCATATGTTGATTCAAAATGCTCATCCTAGCAGGGAAAAGTACTTATGTCCGCAGCATACATTTTTTCCTGGAATGCACGTACACATGAGTGGTTTCTGTCTTTTTGAATCTGCAGATCCTTAACAGATTTACAGGGAGGATGTGGAGCTCTACATAGCAGACTTCAACCTGCCGATGAGAGGCTTGCTTCTTTTAGGTACCTTTTGCAGACCTCAGAGAGCACAAAAAAACACTAGGAGAGAGACAGCTCTGTATGCAAAGAGACCTTAGATTCACAGCTGAAGAGCAGGGAAAGCTGTTTTCTCACATCCAGCTGAACTCTACTTCCATTGGAACCAATGATTGCTTTACCATTGATGACAGTATGACAGCTGAAAAGAGGCTGGAGCTTTTGAAAGCCCCACCTGTAAAGTAAAGCCAGAATACTTCAACTACAAAAAAATCTGGAAAGGTAAATATAGAAAGACTGAGACTACAGAGATGAAACACCCTTAAAATTAACTAAGACTATAAAGCAAGTAAAGTAATTGGAACTTGTACAAAGAGGCCACTACAGACAATACATTTTGTAGTGTATTTGGGCTAGTAGTCAGGGAACACAGTGATTGGTGGAAGTATTGTATTAGTGAAAATCATGCTCATCTTAATGATGAGCCCGTGTACCAATGCATTCCTAATCTCCTGCAGAACTGTTTTTCTTGAAAGAGATATACCCCAGTAATTACTTTACTGCTAATCTAACTTTGCTACCCTTGGCAGTAAAGTAACAGCATCAGTAACAACTGGAAGTCAGGTAAACTACCATGCATTCAGTGTGGTCAGTTATTAGGGGCTACAACAAATTACCCTGGCTGTGGGCCTGGCCTTACACATTCAGGACAACATTCAGCTGTACCTCAGCATGAGATTTCAAGTGAGCAACATCCTGGACCATTCCAGCACTATCCAGGATGACTGCAGGTCAGTCCTGATGGAAGTCCTGGCCTCAGAAGAGTCAAAGGGAGTTTCACTACTGACTTTAATGGGATCAAGATTTCACCTAACAGGATTATAAAGGCTACAGCTTCTCTGACAGAGATACAAAATTAGTGAACACAGTAGGGCAGTGCCTCTGAATTTCAGTCAGGCATTTGATACTGTGCTTCATAAAAGCCTGCTATAAATATCGACTCACACTGACTAAGACAGGAACACTGCTGCACTGATTGAAAGCTGCTGGCAAATGGCAATGGATCAAGCTGGGGAGAAGTGTCTGTGAGAACAGTTCTCAAACTTTCTTCTTGCATCCTAGAGGAAAGCACAGTCTGTGCCTCCACACTATCAGGAACACTGCCAAAGGACACTTCCCACCCATCAAAGCAAGGGGTGCTTTTCTATAAGATGGAGAGATGATGCCCTTTGCAAGGCTGAACCATACCAGGTGGGTGTTTGCACTCAGTATTGTGACTGACCCAAGACAGCCTCAGCAGCATCACTGTCTACTACCCTGGGATCCCAGCTGGCCCCTGCTCTGAGACCCCAGCCCTGATCAACACGCCATGACTGGACTGACTCTGCTGCTTGTTCCAGAGAAACTGGGAGCAGTCTGCGTTGCTTTCTCTGACTGAATTCTGCCTCCACTAAGGCCCTGAGAAGTTCTGCTACTGACTCAAAGGGGAGCAACAGCTTCTGGCCCCTGCTGTTTCCCTCTGCTCCTGCTTTGCTGTTCTGCTTGCCTCCTTCTCTGGCCCATGTCTTGTGGGTGCTACTGCATTTGCGAGTGTGCCCCTGCCCCAGTGTTTTCCTTCCTGCCACACTCCCTGCTCCCTTCCCTAGGGCTTATTCTGTATAATGAACAGAGAACACTATGAAAAGAAAAATTCAGGATAAAAACTTGGCAAAGCTTGCTGGCAAAGATATCTTAGCTTGCTAAACAGACTTCCAGTGAAATGGAAGAACCCTAACATCTACAATTACACTAATAAATAAGGACTATGCTTACTGTAATATAAAGGCTCTCTTCAGCGAGTAGGCACAACCCCAGCACACAATGGACCATTACTCTTGATTCTGGGGGGCAGTGCCGCATTTGTGAGACACTCGGGAGACCTGGATACTGCTTCTTCCTCCATCCTCAATCTAATGAGTGATTGAGGCAAGCCATGTTGTTGTACCTTTGTGCCTGTTTGTCTTCCCTATCCTTTGTGTTCCACGGAGAAATCGATCTTCTTTGTAAATTAATATGAAAGGCAGGAGTGAAAAGAGCTTGTGTCAGAGACAGGCAGAAGAAAAGAAGGTAATGTGATTATAAAAGCAAGTATTTAAAAAGGTAAAAACATGCATTTGTAAGGTTGTTAAAGAAGAGAGATCCTCCATCTGCACTGGAGTATCGGCCACAGAGAGTACTAGGTTAATCACAGCTGCTTTGCACATCACCTTTCAGCCTCAGAGCTGAACCCATTATATGGCCCCTGGGAACACACGTTCCCTGAGACCCGGGGTTGGGTTACTGTTATGTACTGCACTGCAGCTGACTGTGGAATGAATGGTCATGCTGAGGAAAGCAAACAAGACAGCCTGCAAGGTCCTGGAGATCACTTTCAGCTATGAGAAAGCTCCTTTATTTTTATACCTTCTATTTAACTGCTAACCCTTTTGTTTGAAAGCCACAACAGCAGAGAGCATACTGCAGGCATAGCACAGAGACATCAAAGCAGACAGAACAGGTAGCAGCAGGACATGTCTTCCAGAGTGTCATAAAAAGGAGCCTAGATGAGCTCCTGCATTTCAGCCAGGAATAGCTTCAAAAGGCCATTTTGGCACAGAGTGTAAACTCATTTGGAGGTAGAGTAGAGACGTGTGTCCCTAGTTGAATCAGAGACTTTCAGGGACTGCACAGACTCTGGAGGCTTTGGAAAACAGAAGGTTTTCGAACACCCCAAGGTTGTCAGCATGCTTTTAGGAATGGAAATTATCCTTGTGCAGGAGATTAAAAATATGAGGCATACTAAACCATGTTCAGAGAAAGTAGCTGCAATCAGAGAAGGTAACTGAACAGGTCAGGGCTGTATATGTGCTCAAGCAAGTTGTGCTGTCAGGACAATGAGACTTGAAGCAACAATAAACTTAGTCACTGAAGCAGAGAAACTAAGCTGGTAGTTTCACACATGTGGGAGGTGGATGAGACTGGCTTAAGGACCTTGGACTAAAATCTGGGCTTGATACCTGAGTGACATTGACCTCCTATGCCTTCTGGGCAATTCATCTTGGTTGAGTTCCCTCCTCAGTCAGCAAAGTCAGCAGTCTGTGGGGAGGTGGAGGAGGGGATGACACACAATTTTCTTTCCACTCCTGATAGGGAAGATTTTATAAGTATGTGGTTTAAGCTCCCTCCCACAACTCTTCAAGCCAAAGACACTGGAGTAATCATGTCACTAGGGACAATACTTCAGATCCAAAGCAAGGAAACAGATCCTTCCCTCACTGCAGTGAACATGGAGCAAGAAGCTCAAAAAACCCACATCTATCATTTCATACTTCCAAAAGTTCTCCCCAAAGCTGTGAGACTTATGGCCATACCAAAAAGCTTCCCACGTCTGCTATAGGATGCCTATTCATTACCCTATGGTAACCCAGAACACCACAGGCATTCCCGCCCACTTCCATTTTCCAGTGTCACCATCATTCAGAGGCAAGGACACTACCTTCCTCCAACATGGGAGGAAGGAATGTAGTCTCCCCTGAGCCGCTTGAATGTGCAGTTCTCTACTGAAGCAAGTCAGAGTGTGCATTTATGACAATTTCTAAGTCCACGTTTATTTCACATGTGCAAAGCTTCGTGCCTGGCATGAAAGAGTGAGAAAGTGTTACCTGAACACATGATTTTTTGCTGCACTGGCTTGAAGAAAGGCTGGTAGCCTCATTAAGAATCTGCTGCTTGTTTGAGAATTTCTGCTATTCTCGTGGAAACAAATTCAGACCCATTTCTTCAAGAGCACTGGGAAACAAGCAGAGCAGTAGGACTGTGCTGCAAGGAGTCCCGTGCCGATGCAAACACCCCACTCAGTGCAAAAGGGCTGGAGGAAGCATGGCATTAGCTCTCTGAGAAGGGACAGTAATATCACAGAGGGGCATGAAAAGCCCCAGGACTGACTATTTTGCTCCCTGATGACCCCGTTCACAATTGCACAACACTCCTATGATTCTTATCATAGGCAAGGATTAGTCTACGTTCAGCTGTCTTCATAGTGATCTAATAGACAGAAACAGCCAGTGGCCTCAGTTGACCAGAAATGTTGGCGCATTCCCACAGCAAACCTCAGCTTGGAATCACCAGAATAAACCTACACACTTTATGATTAGAGGTCACATCTGGTGTGGGAAGGAGGATGTGAGCAGGAAAAAAAATGGATCCACCCAGCCTGCCATGCCAACATCAAACTACTATATCAGAGCACACATTGAACATTCCCACAGAAATTATCAGCAATGGAAGACTCACAATGCCAACGTGTTATTAAACAGTCGTCATTGGCTCAAAGTCAACATCTTACTGAAGTGGAAGGGTAGAAGAATAGAGCTGCCCTCTATATTTTCAGAAGAATATCTGTCCACATGTATTTGTCTGGAAGACTAGAGGTTTGAGTCAGATCTTTCTTTTTCTTGTTTCTCTTTCTGTCCTTTTTTAAGTGAGGACTCCGAAATTGATGGAGCTACCACAGAGTTTCTGATGCCTACCAACCAAACTCCGGGCCGTGTTCCTGGACAGAATTCCCACACACCCCCTCTGCCCTTTCTACACACTTACCATAATAGTGTGATGTGGGAACAGGGCACGGACAGACTTCACAAACTCCACAAAGTGCTCTGAATAGCCGTTTGCCACATCCAGGCAGATGTATCTGATAGGTGGAATGGCCTCTAGAATACTTGTTAATTTGTCCAAATCAGCTTTTCCACTACCTGAGCTTGCTGCTACATGCTAGAAAGACAGGGAGAACAAAAAGGAGTAGTAGTTTGTAAAAACTTGGATAAACACACACTTCATATGTCTTTTCCTGCATAGTCTTGGGAGGACTTGTTCTGGAAACTAGTGAAAATCATATTATATAATATGAAATAACTACCTTCCTGGGAATATAAATTTATTACTTCTGTTTTGTTTAAAGGGTCTAAAAGAAAGCAAAATTAGCATTTTATCAGCTTTTCATTCACAAGTAGATTCTCATAGGCAAATATAATCACCTGAGACGGATGAAGGCTCAGCCATACTCATATTAACACAAACGCAGAAGAAGCCCTAACTTGGTACCTTTCCAGGAAGGTACAGTGGCAAAATTTGGGGCACTGTCAGAGAGTGGGATCTGAATCTTTAAATTCACCAAACACTCCTTTGATCTACAGAATCACAGAATAGTTGAGTTTGGAAGGGAACTCTGGAGACTGTGTAGTCCAACTCCCTTGCTTAAGCAGGGTCAGCTACCATTGAAAACAAGCAGATTGCTTCCTCCTTTGTCTTCCTATGAGTTCTTTCCAATAGAAAAATAGTTTCCACAGCTGTTGGCCCACAAAACCTCTGCAGAGATCCAAGGTCACAGAGAAAGTCAGTATTTAATCACTAGGAGATCCTACTCCAGTGATTATGAACCACAAATGAGCTAAGTGCCAAAGTATTCAGACACAGGATATTCCTGGGACCACTTTCTACGCTACCGTGGCACATAAGCAATCCTGATGAACCTAAGTGATAAGCTGGCTTTCAGAAAATCCTGTAATCAATAGTCTTTATAACATAATTCTAAAATGTGCCACACGTAAAGATACAATACAGCTGTGTGGTATTCTTTTCTATGTAGAAAAACTTTCAAAACTGAACTCCAAGGAGGAGAGAGCCAGGCATGCTCTTATATGCCTCTCCAGGTATAGGGGCCTGCCAGAAGAACACAGAAGAAACCTGGATATGAAGTAGTTGGAACCTCAGTCAATGTTCAAATTTAGTAAATGGGGTTTCTCTGTAATGGCTTAGACTAGGACCACAGTGTCATCTCTGGTGCAAGGAGGTAAATGGAGGACACATACACTCTGACTACTTTCAATGCTCATCCCTGCTTGGGCCTAGCACCTGGGCCCCTCCAGCCTACAGGCTCCAGGTTGGCTTGCATACCTGATAGAAAAGACTCTGCCTCGCACAAGGGCGCTGTGGTTGGGTTACTCAAGGCTATTTGCATTTGTGGTCTTGGGCTTTGCCCTCACCAGCACTACCACAGCTCCCAACAGGAACAGAAGGACAGCAGTTAGACCTATTCCCAAGTATTTCTTTCTTCTTTGTTCAGGATACTTCTGTTTCCATTCCAGGCATATATAAACTCTGCTTTTTTGCATCTTAATATAAGCACTTTCATAATGGACTCACATAGCTTTTCTTTTTAAACCAGGACAAGCCACTTCCCTTGATGCATTTAAGAACAGCAAATATCTTCATTCCTCAAAACCTCACTTGACAACAGTATTCCCAAGAGATCCCACTGTATGTGAGCTCAGAACAAAGCAATAAACCATAATAATTTACAGTATGAAAATGTACCTCAAGGCATTCTGGGTGATTGGCAGCAAACAGTTTCCATTCTTCCAGAGAATAATGCTTGTGAATTGCAGTGAACATTGCATGCTAGCAAAATAAGAAAACTAATATTAATGTCCAAGTTAGTCATCTTTCCCTCAGCTGTTGAATAGCAAGACATCAGAATTTCCCATTTTAAGTACAGGCTCATCCTGCTTGAAAGAAACAGTAACAGTGAATAACAGACTAGGCAACTCCAAGTGGCTCTTCAAAGGTAACTTAACATGCTTAGCCAACCTTTCAGGATCAGGTTCCTGATGTGTTTGATAAAGTTACAGTCAATATTTTGATGTGCTTAAGCACTGCAAGAAATTAAGGTGAGGCTTGAGGCCAGAGGCTAATTAACCAGTGACTCCTGTCTGCTGCAGCTTTATCCAGTAGCCTACACTTTCAAAACCATTGTCAGCTAATAATTTTTTTTCTGGAAGGGAGCACCTCAAAACCTAAGCTCTGAGACCTCTAGAAGCTCCACCTGAAGCTGAGCTATACCCAAGATGGAAGCTTCCCAGTACACATCTCCCCTTAAACTATCTTATATCTGGAGCCCTGTCTCTGGTAACTGTATTGCTGGAAAAGCACTGCTGCTATGCAGTGAAATTACACCTTCTTGTTCTAGATTTTTTAACTCATGCCCCACTGTTCTCCAACAAAAATAGCTAAAAATTAACAAAGGCTGCTCACTGTCACCCAGTGGCTTCCCAATTGTTGCACAAATGAGAATCAAGACTTACTTTTGCCATAACCACAGCCATTTCAAATGTCCCCACAGTGTCCATGTTTGCCACTATAATGGGAATTCCCGTGTATGTCTGCTTGGAGTTGCGGAAGGTGAAGGTGCGCGTGAGGTCAACCTGCAATGAATAGGCACACATTCTTTTAAGTGATTGCAACCTGAGAAGAGTTTTGCCACTGACTTCAGTTACAGCAGGTTTGGACACTGCTTCTTAATCTTCCTCACATTTCCTGTTCTTCCTCCTTTCATTCCACTATTACCTCACCTAATTTATTTTGCTACAACTTCTGCCTTCCAAGTAAGAAAGAAAATAACGTTTTCTGTGTTAAAGAGTGTTTTTGCTGAAGAAAAAGAGAATCAAAATTTAAAAAAAAACACCACCACACAACCAAACAACAAGTAGTCAGAAGGGGCTGGAAAGGAAAGAAAGGACAATGAGGACTGTGGAGTAATTTGTACAGAAGTAACCTCAGCTGTCTGGCTGCCTAAGAAACCCAAGTTGAAGTCCTAACTCCACAGAAGTCAGAACTGGAACTCCCTCTGTCATAGAGGGCTTTGTCCCAATCTTTAATGTAAATGCCAATATAATTACTCAAAATCAAGCTCTTACATTTGGCTATGGTTACCAGCACTCTTGCCTACAATATGAGCAATCATACCCTGCCTTATCAAATCATGAGGCTGCTAGTTTCTAAGTTAATTTCTTACAGTTATGTCAGCCTTCACTTTCAAAGTTGTTTGTTCTTCAGCATCCTCAAATGATCATCAGGCATTTTGTTCTTTATGTTTATTTGCAAAAAGTAAAACCAAATACAGATCAGTTCCCACTGGTCTACTAAGCATCTTGCAAAAGGGGGAAAAAAATCCTAAGAAATGCACAACTGTAAGATTATAGGTTAGTCTCTTTAGTAACAGTGAAAATGAAGGCTCTTTCACAGTTTTCGTTACTCCTCACTTCAGCCTTAATCCAGGAACATTCACAGACCTGAACTGAAATCTGTCACCAGGAAAGAAGCAATATAAAAAATATAGGACTTTGATTGTTTACTTACAACATATTTTGAGCACTGTCATACTGCAGGCTACGTTCTGATTTATTAATATGGTGGGGGTTTTATTACTGATTTGTTAAGAGAAAGAACTTGGTGCTTCAGTGATATATTGTGAAACAGGTTCTCATTTTGTATAACCTCATAAAGGAAGGGTCCCTTCGGTGAACAACCTAAGATACAACTTAATGGAGACTCACCCTTCTTGTCATTTACTATTGGAGATGCCCAGTTCTCCACCCATCAATGATGACATAACATTCTTATGGGAATTTCAGCTGCAGCTAACATGTGAAAATTGTATGAAGAAGGTAGGTATGAAATAACTATGAAAATTTAATGCATTTTATTCACTTTTAATGCAATTTATTAACTAGAACCAAGGAAAAAGGACACAGTATCACACAACTAGTTCTACACAGGCAATAGTACCAGAACTATTGCCTTAGAGTTCTACAGAAGAAAACCATCTCTTTCAAATGAACTTAAGAAAGACGAAGAGAAGAACAGTACATTTAAGAAAAGACTGAGGCAAGATGCAAAGCTAGGCAGGGAACACAAGGCCATTATTCTTCCAGTGATTCTCACCTCCACTTATTGTAACTTCTCACATTCGACTTCCTTTAGCCAGCCAGCCAGATGGATCTCATGCAATTATCCACACAACTGATACTACTGTAACGACAGGTATTTATGAGGGATAATTGCAGGGCTTCCCCTAATGAGGCTTTTGTTCTATAAGAACAGGAGAAATGGCACACTTGGTTGGAGATATTTATGTGGTGCCCTAGTTCTCCAAACAGCCAGATGCCTGGGAAAGGAATATAAGAACGAGGCAAGTTTTGAAAGACTCTCTCCCTAGCCTACCTTCCCAGCTCCCAAGAAGCTGATGTTCAGAGACCTTCAAAGACAAAGGTCTCCTCCAATCCATTGTGCTAAATAGCCACTCATGGACAAAGGACTTGTCTTGTAATTTTTTTTTAATCCTTCACCTTTAGCTTCTCCAATATCGCATAGCAATAAATTCCAAAGATGAATTATATGTTGCACAAAACCTACAACCTTTGCCTGATAATTAAATTCAGTACTTCCCACTTCTTGTTTTGTGAGAGACAATCAACAGCCACTTCTCAGTTTCACCTCTTTCTATTCCATTCCTCACTTCATAGACTTCTAGCATATCCTCCACAGCTGCTTCTTCTCCATACTGAATAGCCCTAGTATGCTTGGGTTTTTCCTCACATGGAAACCGGTCAATACTGCTGATCATCCTGGCTGCTATTCTATGTACCTATTTTAGCATATTATGGTGCTCTTGTGAAGGGATCACCAGAACTGTGTACTCAAGATGAACATACCGAGGAGCATCACAAAGCTAACTGGTTTTCCGTAGTTCCTCTAGCAGCGCTTCTGACTATCTCTTTGTCTCTTTCCTGAGTGATAACAGCTAACTTATAGCTTATTGTTCTATGCATTATAAGAAAATAACTTTTGACTCTAGGATGGCTCACCATCACTCAACAACAGTAAAAGTTTCTTTAGAAAGAAAATAATGAAATGTCTTTTATAACTCCTGCCTAGACCTTCGACATATGAAAGTACTAGGACACTGGCTGTTCTGTTAAAGCTCCCTGGACTTATCTGAATTTACAAATATAAATTAATGACCAGACTTCCTACAGGACACTTGTCCGCTGAGCTTTAAAGGGACAGCTTGCAGAGGCAAGTCCAGCAAAGGCAAGAAGCACAGGCTACACGAGTACCAAGACCCCACAGACAGATAATGCTGCTCCCACTCCAACCATTGCTTTAACTCATTTTGACACTTGTATTCGAGCTTGAAATTTTCTGTTATTTTTTCAAAAAGTGAAAGCAATCACGGAAAATGAAGACAGTGCAAGGAATCAAAAACAAGTACCAACAGAGCAGACCTACATGAAGAGCTTCAAACACCCAAACCTGCCTCTCTAACAAGCTGACTTAATCCTAGTTACTGCATAAAAAGCTATCCTTGCGCAAAATGAGGCATTCACACCAGAGAAGCAGACGCTTGCTGATATAAGCTTCAAAGCAGCAGCTTGCTGGGTAACAGGCACTGTAGTATGCTGCCTCTGTTCCTCTGCCAGAACTATTTATTTATATTCTTGTTTTGAAGCAGACTGGGGCTGTCCATTTCAGATCTGGCTCTCACAGACGCTGTTTATTCCTGTTGCTACAGCCTCAGTGATGGTGTCCAATTTCTTAACCTTCATCAGTTTCCACTGACCCCGCTCATGACATGCACTTTTTCTCATGTGAAATGTTTTTAACAGTTCATCATAGCCACTCATTACAACCCTGCCATATCAGCTCATGTTCCTCCTATCATTTTCCCTTCCCAGCAACCCTTCTTTCCACAGCCTGCAGGCAGCTAAATATACGAAACACTGCACTTCTTGAAGGAGTCATGTGTCACTCGGTGGAGCACAGCTCCACCTGTTTGCCAGGCCAGCACAGTGAATTTTAAAGAGGGACCATAGGTGCCCAAGCAAATGGCCAGAAAGGGCCCACAGGCCTTATGAGCAGTAACTGCACACCATGAAGAGGTACTCAGCCGGGACACTGTTCTCTGTAAATTAAAAACGACTAGCCTGAGATTACCTTTCTACTGAGAGGGTCTCTCCAACCTTACACCTTCATAATGGCAAAAAAAGTTTTGCTTAGTCGTTGCCCTCAAAACCCCTGGCCGTAGGCTGTAATAAATATGGCAACCCCGCTTCCCTATCCAGTCTTGTCTTTCTACCTCACCTGGTTTGTGTTGGTCTCTCTCTCTTACAACTCCGCTTCCCCTGGAGAAAAGCTTAATCCTCTTTCCATCCCCCAGCACAACATAATTCCTTCATTAGTCAAACTAAATCCTTTGTTAACCCTGGGGTTACGTGAGGTAAACGAGAAGGCACCTTCAACCCTCAGGCAGCCATATTTTATTTATTTACTTCTGTAGAGGGAATCCTCACAGGATCTCCTGGGGTCTTTCCCGATCCTTGCTGAGAAATAACTACAGCAATATCTCGGCTAGCAGTAGCCCTGGGCCAGCAGGGACGCAGAGCCCCGGGGCAGCCCGGGCCGTGGGGGTACGGCTGGGCTCTGCCCAGGCAGGTCCCGCAGCCGCAGGAGCCAGGTCCAGGGGGCCAACATAAGTGAGGGCGAAACGCACCCCACCGCCCCACGTTTCCACCTCATGGGACCTCAAGCCCGAGCCCGAGCCACCCTG
>VZSZ01004350.1:273333-303317 GCA_013398815.1 Ibidorhyncha struthersii
GGCCCAAAAAAACGTTGTGCTTCCAGCCTTATAAAGGCCCAGCCTCTGGTATCCCTGGGCTCCGGTGGAAATCCGACTTTCTGTGGCACTTGGCTCTGAGGCCAAACCTGGCGCCCTCCCTCCTTCATCCTCCTGGGCCCCTCCGAGCTGGTTCCCCAACTGACTGCAGAGCCAAGGGCTGGCGCGCGTTTTCGGCGTTAGAAACGTTGAGAAATGTGCAGCTGGTTGGTCACAGGAGAGCGGTCACAGTGCCAGCCACCTGGAGCTGCCTCTGCACAATGATTTGCTCCTTTAGTACATGTAGAGAAGCAACAGGGAGGTTTTTTGTTTGTTTTTNNTTTGCCCTCCATAGCATAGAGAAGCCCGATTTGTGACAGTGTATGATCCATTTTCGATGGGTAGCCACTTTTACGTGCAGTCGCAAAACCCCCAGAGAAACAGAATTACAGTGGGTCCATCTACATCTGTTGGCACAGGGATCAATACAGGGTTACCAGACGTCATATGGGATGACTTTCACAGGAGCTTTGAGCCTTAAAGTCTATTTAATTATGAAGTCAGTATGTTGTAATATTTGGACTTCTTTGCATTCTTTGGAAGGCACGTGAGCAAAGCCTGGTCAGTGACTGAAAACTGAAGCACGGGGGGGATCATGGCTGGCTTCCCTTCCTCAGACACGTTGCAGGATGAGGTAGTGCTCTCTTCTTTATCTGAGAGTTGCACACGTCTGGTCAACACCCTGCTTCCAACAGAGCTCTTTTACACCTCTTTGCCCAAGCGTTCCAGATAATTCAATATGACCAAGCATGAGGCCCAGGCTTTACACAGCAGGCAGGGCATTCTGAGTGCTTGCAGTTTTGAATGTCCAGGTTTAGAAGCCTTGAATCTGGTTTCCAGGAAGCCTTGAGGTTTCAGAACTCCAAATAATGTTCCAGGAGAGCCTTGCCACTGTGGGTATTTTCCCACAGAAATATTCAGGTGAAACAGGACCTTTTATAATTACTCATCTGTGTAACAGAGGCCATTCACTTGGTGGTTGCTCCACTGGATTCAACAATACAACAGAAAGACTAAAATTTATCCTTCTGACAGATAGCCACATCTCCCACCATTTACTGTTCAGTAATAGATTAACATTTTGTTCAGGAGCAGAGAGTACTGATGAGAATGGATCCTGTGAAAGTAGCATGCCTGTAGCGAGGATTGAGAACAGAGAAATAACAAATGCCTTCTGTCTGTGCCTGGCACCATGTCTTCTCCTTGCCCTCATGGCAGGCACGTGATGCTGAGAAGAAAGAAATAAGCCACTGCGCTGCACTGTGAATGCAAAAGGTCAGCACTGTCGTAGGGAGTACGAGATAAAGGCTAGCAGTGATACTTGTAAGCCCCAGAAAATCCATGCCTGATGCTATTTCTTATTTCCAGTTTCCACTCTCAGATCTCACCGTGCTATTTTTCTGTAGATTACAGTATCTGCTAATATCCAATATTTTTCCCATGTACACATACCAATGAACTAGTTGGGTGTCTCAGATTAGTTCTAGTCATCTTGAAAATTTACAAAATCCCCTGTTTTCTTACTTCAAGATATATTTTTTGTAATTAAAATTAAGGTTTCTTGCCGAATCACCTCTGTCTTTTTCAGTGTCCTTTCTGAAGTATGGACACCAGAAAGGACACGATCAGTAATCACATTAAGATCATAGCCAGAAATGAATATCACCCTGTTACATATCTTCGCCATATCACCCTGTTATATATCTTCGCCATTTCTCTTTACACCTGCAGTGATCCCATATTAACTGTTTGTGCTATGGAAGAAAGAGGTGTTCAGCCAGGCTGTATGCAGTTTTAGTATTTAAACTCTAAGTGCAAATGAGCTATCACTGATTTCAGAAATGAGCATATGTAAATTGTTACAGCTACTTTCCTTCAGAACTGTTCTTTTCTCTGCTTCATTGTTTTATATTTATACTTAAAGGCAAACAGAACAATACACTCAGAAGAGAATTTTTCAGCAACTGTAGCTGAAGACCAATGCCAGTGTAGCTTCGAAGGTCTTCTGACAGTTTCCTGAACTTGGTGTTTCTGAGAAGAGGGAGACGTGGTCATAATAATGCAAATAGTTATTACCACATCTCAAGAAGAAGGACCTATCTGACTTCAGCCTATGATTATCTAAGAGTTAATGTTGTCCTTGTGATTTTCATCCTGTTAATGTAATTGTAAATACTGTTGTATTTCATAATAGAAATGAGTTCACAAATAGGATCTGGTGACAAAGGACATGGAAGAGGCAGAGGTACTCATTGGCGTCTTCACCTTGGTCTCTCCTGGTAGAATTTGCCTCAGGAATCCCAGGCCTCTGAGACCCATGGGAAAGTCAGGAGCAGTGAAGACTTACCCTCAGAATAACAGGATCAGGTTAGGGTAATGGGAGGGGGGAAGGCATCCTGAGGACTAAAAAAAGAAAATTTCAGTTCTGTCTTTGAGAAGAGCGAGAGGAGGAGGGAGGATGCGGGCAACTACAGCCTGACTCTGATGCCTGGGGAGGTAATGGAGCAAATAATCCTGGAAACCCATTTCCAAACATATGAAGGACAAGAAGGTGACTGGAAGTAGTTGGTGTGAATTTACAAAGACAAAATCATGCTCAGCTAACCTGATTACCTTCTACGATGAAATGACCAGTTTGGTGGATGAGGGGAGAGCAATGGATGTTGTTTATCTTGACTTTGGCAGGGCTTTTGACAGCCTCCTGTAACATCATCATAGACAAACTGATGAAGTGTGGACTAGCTAAAAGGACAATGGAGTGGATTGAAAACTGACTTAAAGGGTTGTGATCAGTGACATGAAGTCCAGCTGGAGGTCAGCCATTTGTGGTGTACCAGCTTAATTGTGTCTGGCATTAAAAACACCCCTTTTTATCCATGCTCAGTTTTCTTCTAATTTAAATAACACTTTCCTCACTAACTCCTTGGTACTGAAAAAGGCATTCAGTGATAATCTTAAAGTATGAGCACTTCTGAGCAGCAGAAACACCTCTAGGGTGAATGCTTAATGAGGTTGTCATTATTTATCAACAGAAACTCTGGTCACAGCAGATGCACAGCTGACACAACTGAAGGCACACACTGACTTCTTTGCTATGGTTCCTGAGAAAATACTATAGCCTCATATAGCTCCATACAGACGGCCTGTAACATAATTAGCATGCATGTTTAAGGAGTGTGGTGAGAGTAGTGAAAGCATTGCTCAGCTGGCAAGTGCTCCAGCAAACTGTGTGTCACAACTTCCTAGCAAAATCCCGTATCTGGAAAGAACAACATGCTGCAGGACATGTGTGATGAAGATCTTTCACTGTTAAGGAGAAGCAGTACGTTTGAGGAAAGAGCCTTGTTTTTCTTATGAGAAATGTAAATCACTTTTATTATTCTGTTTGAATTTGGGCCTTGTCTACACTGAATAGCATTTCCCAGTGGATGGATCAAGAAACCTAACTCGGCAAACCCCACAAATGCAAGCAGAAGATTTCTTTTGGTTGTGGAGATAAGGGGGTTTCTCTGAACTATCACTAGTATTACAGCATCTACACTAAGGCTTTTGCTGGCCTTGATAGCCACCAGAAATGGGAGGAGTGGGGCTGACACCCCTGACTTACACAGCTGTGCCAAGCAGACTTCAGCTACATGCATGAAGATCACTTGTTATGAAGTGAAGAGACTTGTATGCCGTAAGTATTTTCATTAAATTCAAAGGTCTTAGGGTAGACCACTAACTAACTCATAAGCTGAGTCCCAGGCCCACACTGAATTCAATAGGACAACCTCTCATTCAAGGTACAGTTTACTTAGGAGTAAGTGACAGTATCCAGTCCCATTTGATTTCAGAAGGTTTCAAATGCTAATTATAAGTAATCACAGCAATCAATAATTAAGGAGACTCTGACCTTCCTTGGCTTATGAAATATGTTTAGAGTCTGCCTGTGCTGATAAATAAAATGGACCAAGCTCAATCTCTGTCCCTGCAAGGCAAGGCACAGAGTGTTTGCTCGCATGTAGCATCCATTTAGATGCCATATGTGAGCTTCAAGGGGTTTCACTCATACTGCATATTAGAAACAGTCTCATGCTGTTCCCTGAACTGTACTGGAACTAGATGGCAGAGCGCTAGCTGGCCAGGTTTTCCAAAGGAGTGTGATACTAATTAAAGAGTATGGACCATTGCATAGTAGAGCTTATGGCCATACGCTCATCCAGTTTGGTTTACAATAGGTTTTTACTGTTATGGAAAAGGTCTGTAGATTTTATTTAAATGGGACAAAACCTGTTGTATGCTATCCATTGTGAACTGATATTTCCATAAATTACATCCAAGTCCCACATACTGTAAAAGAAAGTGAGATTCTTTCCATGGAAATTTTAAGCCATCTCACAGGATGGAACAGGGATTCTGTTGTTGCTACAGAGCTTTGTATATGGAGCCGGCCTCTCCTCAGTGGTGCCCACTGGCAGGATGAGAGGCAATGGGTGCAAACTGAAACACATTAAATTCCATCTGAACATAAGAAAACACTTTTTTCCCGTGTGTCGTGATTTAACCCCAGCTGGCAACTAGGCACCACACAGCTGCTCACCTCCAGCAGGATTGGGGGAGAGAGCTGGGAGGGTAAAAGTGAGAAAACTCATGGGTTGAGATAAAACCAGTTTAATAATTGAAATAAAATAAAATAAAATAAAATAAAATAAAATAAAATAAAATAAAATAAAAAAAAATAAAATAAATAATAGAAATAAAATAAAATAAAATAAAATAAAATAAAATAAAATAAAATAAAATAAAATAAAATAAAATAAAATAAATAATAATTTGTAATTAAAAGGAAGATAACAAAGAGAGAGAAATAAAACCCAAGAAAGACAAGTGATGCAAATGAAAACAATTGCTCACCACCAACTGATGCCCAGCCAGTCCCTGAGCAGTGTCTCGCCAGCCAACCTTCCCTCTAGTTTTGCTGCTGAGCGTGACATCATATGGTCTGGGATATCCCTTTGGTCAGTTGGGGTCAGCTATCCCAGCTGTGTCTCCTCCCAACTTTTTTTGCACCCCCAGCCTATTTGCTGGTGGGGCAGTGTGAGAAACAGAAAAGGCCTTGACTCTGTATTATCAACACTGTTTCCAGCACAAATCTAAAACATAGCCCCATACTAGCTACTATGAAGAAAGTTTACCCCAGCCAAAACCAGCACACGGGGAAGGTGGTGGAACACTGGCACAAGTTGCCCAGAGAGATTGTGGAGTCTCTGCCCTTGGAGACATTTAAAACCTGACTGGACACGGTTTTGGGTAACCTGCCTTGGCTGACCCTGCTTGAACAGGGGTTGAACTACATGATCTCAAGAGGCCCCTTCCAACCTCAGCCACTCTGTGATTCAGTGGCTCTGTACATTACTTTGTCATTACAGAGTATCGTCCCTTGCAACATCTCAAGGGGCTTTACAAATTCCAGGAATTAAATACTTTATTTGATGGTCATAAGCATTGTTAAGGCTTATTTATGTAAGAGAAAGGCAGGAAGAGACAAATTCAGGGAGGAAGCAAAATCCTATCCAAGTTACATATCATAACTCTGGTTATTATCTCACACAGGCTTTATAATGGTAAAACTCTACTGACTTCAGTGGAGTTGTTCCTACTTAATACCACTACAGGGAGAAACAGGCTGTGGGGGAAACTCGTCAGAGATAAGTGGCAAAGTGCCATAGGCTACATCGATTTGGCATTTATAGCAAATTGACTTCAGGCAGCAAATACAGTGGACTCACTGCCATTAGCATTATTAGGGTTTGTTTCACCAAAACATGGTGAAATTTGGCCTTGAGTTGTAAGCCCTCATGGCCGAAGTCATACAGAGGGTCATTTTTAGGGTTGGTACTGAAACCAAAAAGCAGTTCTCGATTCTCATCTCAGGGTATGTTCAGCCTGGCAGAGCTCCATGTCATGCTCTATGTACAAGCTCCTCCTCTGCTCTCATGAGGTTTTGTCTGTGTGTTGTACACACACTGCCTGCAGGCCCGCAAAGTCAATTCATCATCCTCTTCCTAGCCGCCTCCAATGTGGTTATCCAGAACACCACAAAGCTCAGTAGGGAAGGGAATCTCTGACAATGGACCCTATCTATTATTTTTCCTTACATCTCTGAAAAGTTCCTTGGTGTGGCATTCATGGCTCCTTGGATTTCTTTTAGGAGGGGTGAGCATTTCTAGGGCCTCTCCTGTGTTTTCCTCCTTCCAAAACTTGCTTTGGCTCTGGAGTCTCATGCGTGCCCATGTTTTTGCATCTGTTGTTCTCTAAATAAAATCATTAGACGGCCTGCCTACTTGGCCTCCCCATCTCAGATTGAGGGATGGAGGTCTTTTGTCTTGACTGAACATAAGCTGATTTACCAGGATTTTCCAAAAGATACTGTACCAAACAGGAACGCAAGTGAGGTAGCAAAACTGCCTCAGTAAAATAGGGCATTGTATTTCCAAATAAATAAATAAAACCAATTGTGCACAATTGCAGAAGGCTTTGGACTGAGAAGAACACAGCAAGAATGAACTTCTGGTGTTGCCTGCATACCAGCTGATGTTTTTTTGTCAGCAAATCACCTACTGTCATGACAGTGCATGAGAATTTCATCATGTTTCCACTGTGTCTGGCCATGCCCCCTTCTCCCCCCAGTGTTTGCATTCAAACTTGGATGCAAGCTTGCACATGAACTTCATCCATCATTTCTAGCCTAGAAACTCCCAAGAATCCATTGTCAATTCAACCTGCTTATGTAAAGAGAGGATAATACAGGATTCAAAATGCAATTTTGCACAAGTGGTTTTCTCACCAGCAGTTGATTTTACACTATGCAATAGAGAAGTTACAGCACTGCTGGGGCAGCACAAACTCTACTATTGCTGTTTGCCTCTTAATTTTTTAATTTTTATTTTCAATGTACCTGAGTCAACATGCTGCTTCCTTCATGAGTTTGTGTTACTCAGGATCAAGGTGGTTAACACAGAAAAGAAAAAAAAATAGTTCTCTAGCACTTAACACCATTGATTTGGTCTGTCCCCCGGGCATAAGACAGACTAAGGTCCTGAAAGTCCATTTCCTGCTTATGGAGAAGGATCAGGACATTGCTTCTTCTAACCCGGTAATTGTTTTTATATTTATATTTGGTGCCCAAAGCCTGTTTGAATAAGCACACTGCCATTGCTATATGAAAGAAATTAAAAGCACATCCTTAATTTTAAAAAAAACATTATATAATGAAATGGCATTTACATTATTTTCTGGGCTTTCCTGGACTTTTTTTGTTGGGTGAAAATCTTGCTACAAATTTTAAACTGGAAAAATGTTCCTAAATGATGAACATCTGGTAATGACTAGCTTTCAAACCCACTTTAATCTTTATTTAAAGAAAAACTTAATAACTTTGCTGCCCTACTGCACCATCTACAGGCAAAAAAAACCCATGTTGTTGATATTACAAAATGTTCGAACTGTATTAAGCACTTTCTTTAATCATTACAATTAATAAATAAAAGTGGAATTTTCCAGTTTTAATCTCAGTATGAGGCTTTTGTGCCTTTTGTATTTAAAATTACATTTCCCACAACTTTAAATACCCTGTACGCTCTGGCCAGGGAGTTTTACTTCTGTAAAACTTGAGTTAATTTGCATCTTATCATGGGAAAATAGAAAACAAGATTGGCTTGGACCATTATTGCATTTTAAGTGTTTAATGGGATGTAGATAAAAGCTGCTGCATTTATCAGCTGTCGCATACTTTTTCATAAAGATACCTACATAGGGATTCTGATTAACATCAACTCAGTTGTCACCACTATGCCTTTTTTTACCCATAATTCTTCACTGCCTTAAGTTAAAGATATTCTTAAAATGACCTAGAAAATGCTGCCTCTCTCCCACAGCAAATAAACCCTTGCTAAATGTTCTCGTATAACATTATGATTAAATGGGAAGCGAAAATTCAGTGCCTGAGCTTGTAAAATGTGCACTAGTTTTGCAAGGCTGTTTAAAAAATGAAGATTATTAGCATGTGAGGCCACAGTAGCTGCACATCTGTAGCTATTGGCTTATATCTAACATGTGGTTTGGGTGTCTGTGTTATTTCAGCAATCAAATAGGACAAATATGACATGAAACTGTTGGATCAAATCTCATTAATTGCCCTCCTCCTTTTTAGGAAGTAAGCAGATCCTCTTTAGCTGTTTTCTCCTTTGTGTGAACACACGTGTTTAAAAAAATATATCCAGGGGTAAACTAAAATGAAATCCAGTCCTTAGGAGCGCTAGATAGATATATGTATTCTGTCAAGAAAGTTCAAAGGAATTTAAGTGATTTTGTTCTGGTAGGAGAACAAGGGGATAAATTCAAGATCACTTCTTTCCTTGGATTTTAGTCTCTTATGTAGCACCTTTGCTGGGAAACTGAGCAAAGACTTTATTTGTCCCAGTGTGTATGCAGTACCCAGATTCAGTAAGGCATGGATCCTGATTACAGTCTTTTTGCATTAGTATAATGAAGACTTCCAAAAATACTTCATATTTTTGGTCTGTTATTCCACATCCTTGCCTAGCAAATTATTATTTTGCATTTTGATTTGTGCCTACCTGTCTCTCCCTTTTTCCCAAGCTGCTGTGCAGCAGTGCTGGTTTCTGATGTTAAAGAAGTTGGCATGTTTCACCCCTGTCATCCGTATTTCAGTGAAGGCAGAAGTCACTTTTGTATATGGTTTGTGGAGTGCTTTGGGATCCTTCAGGATGAAAGGTGTGATATAAATATAGGGTACCATTCATTCCCCTTTTTCCACAGTGCACACAGTGCTAATAGGTTTTGCTTTCATCTTGAGCTCCCCTGACTAAATTGTCAAACATCTCAGTAATACCATGAACGTTTGCTTCAGGCACAGTCATAATCACTGTTCTGTTAGCTCCGTCCTTACAAAAGGATGGCTATTCTCCAGGCACACAATTGACTTTCCTACTACCAAATGCCTCTTTATTCTTACGTCCTCAATAGCTTCTCTTACAATTTCCCGTGAGTTTCCTTGCTTCAGTCTAATCTTCTGGATCTCATTCAGGCTCCACTTCCCATTTGCCATGTCAGTTCACCTGCAGTACATTGTAAAGTCTGTGCTGATCCTGTATCCTGAGCAAAAAGGACCAGCATAAGGGTATTTCTTTGGACTTCTGAATCCTGTGTCTGTCTGTCTTCCTTCCACTCTGTTTAGATGGCAAAGGCTCTTCCTCTTTAGGCAGAGTGCTGTGAGGAAAGCAATAATCAGCTTCTCCAGGCTACCTAAGCAGCACCTCATTCTCTTCTCAGAAAGAAAGAAGCAAAATACAATTGCTTTTCTGAGCCTTTCTGCCCAGCTCTGTGGGAAAGGGAATAATTAGCCTTATTAAGCTACAGGGCCAGCAGCTCCTTGCTTTCCCTGCAGTTCCCTTACTTGACCCCACTGTATTAGAGCTGTAGCCAGTCCCACAGTAAATACAGCTGAGCAGACGAGCCGCTCCCAGCTGTGGCCACATCGCTGCTCCCTGCTCTTTCTCATGTGCTGCCATGGCACCCACCCAAGGCCTCACAATTGGCCCTTAGAGAGCTCAGATGGTAAATGCAGAGCATGGCGAAGCATTTCCTCATACTGCCTCTTTTTCATTCCTCATTATTTTAGGTCAATTATTTTTGCTCACATGTTTCTGGACCCTCTTGCATTGAACTGCAGGCTACTTCTTTTCACCCTTACACACTGCTGTCAGGTGGTAATATATCCCTCGCCCGAACAAGAGCTTGTCAAGAAAATCAATGAGCTACAGTGTCTCTTTGGGGCTAGGCAAACAAGTCTTGTGGAATTTGTTAAATGAGATGTGTGGGGCTACACTGTCATGTGGGGGAAAAGATAGGAATAAATAAAGGGCTATAAACATTTGATTTCCTGATCTTTGAAATTGATCCACTTGAATCACTGTGTCTGGTGTCCAATTTGGCAAAAAGACATCTTTCTTTACTCCTGATTACTTTCCTAAGCCTACACTTGGGCTGTAGTGTAGCAGACTGGTATATTCCATGGCATAAAATCTAGCATCCCTCACTTACATAAGGGTAAACTGGGACTACATCTATAGGAGCCAGTGTCTCCTATACTATGATGATAGTGTCATCATGTAAAACTCGTGCGTATGATCAAAAGGAGTCCTTGTTTTTCTTTTCCCACAACTCAGAACGGAGCTCAGAAATGCAGAACCATTGTGATATTTAAAAGCCATTTGATATTTAATCAGAACAGAGATGTGGCATGTGAAGAACATGGGCATATATCTGAGCTGAGCTTTGGGAGACATTAATAATGAATTATGCTGATAAAGAACAGCTGTATTCTTACATCAGAAACTATGGGGACAAATAATTAATTTGCCTTCATTAATTTCCCAATTCTTTCCTGGCAGAAAGTCCAGAAATGCTTAGACTACATATCTAATTGCATGAAAGAGTGTATGCATTAAGAGATTGTATCAATTATTGGGCCATCAGACTTTATTATGAAAGCTGATTTCTGCTTCTGCGATGTTAAGACCTCCCTTCCCTCCCACTGCCCTGTCACTTTTTTTAGTTGGCTATTAACAGGCAGTCTGGAGAAAAGAATGTGATAAAATGTTGATGATGACTTTCATAGAATTATAGAATCATATAGAATGTTTTGGGTTGGAAGCAACCTTAAAGATCACCTAGTTCCAACTCCTCTGCCATGGGCAGGGACACCTTCCACTACACCAGGTTACCCAAAGCCCCATCCAACCTGACCTTGAACACTTCCAGGGATGGGGCCTCCACAAGTGCTCTGGGCAACCTGTTCCAGTGTCTTACCATCCTCATAGTAAATAATTTCTTTCTGATATCTACTCTAAATCTACCCTCTTTCAGTTTAAAATCGTTACCCCTCATCCTATCACTACACTCCCTTAAGCTTATTTAATAGTGAGGAATCTGACTCTGTTTCTGAACCCTGTTGAGCGGGCCTGCACACAGCTGTGAATTGGAAGGGGAGAACAGGGTACAATGTTAATTCCCTCTTGAACAACAGGATCATCTCCTCCAAGCCTAGGAGCTCCAAGCTCAGGAGCAATGCATCCCAACAAAGCATGTCCTTTTTTGAGGTAGAACAGAAGCAATAAAATCATGATGTTGGGAAAGTTAACAATCATCTCCAAAATTCCCAAGATCTGGTGGTGTCAATTTGCCATAAGCATAAAAGGGTGAAGTAAACCTTCCCAAGGTAAAATTGAAAATGTAATCAGTAATAGAATCCATTAAGTGATGACTGAGGTGTGCAGGTGAAGTCGTTGTCCACCTTATCGCAGTATAGATCTGCATGAAACACCATAGCAGAATAGCACTGGGGAGACTCGAGGTCAACCCCGAGGATTTTGGAGTCAAGCATACAAAGGCTCCAAAGCCAACTGTGCTCCAATTGAGAAAGAAATATTGGCAGCATATGAAGGAGTTAGAGCTGCTTGGAGGTGGTTGGTACTGAAGCACAGCGTCCTCCAGGCACCCTAATTACCAGTACTGGGGTGGATGTTCAAGGGTAAAGTTCCTTCTACTCATCATGCCACCAATGCTACCCGGAGTGAATGGGTTGCGTTAATCACACAGTGGGCTCAAATAGGAAACACCGATTGTCCAGGAAGCGTAGAAGTGATCACAAACTGGCCAGAAGGCAAAGGCTTCGGAATGCCACCGGAAGAGGTGGTGACACGTGCTGAAGAAGCTCCACCATATAATGAACTCCCAGATGATGAGAAGAGGTATGCTCTCTCTGTTCACTGATGGATCTTGTTGTATTGAAGGTGGAAAGCTGCAGTGTGGAGTCCTTTACGACAAGCTGCAGAAGCTGCTGAAGGAGAAAGTGAATCAAGTCAATTGGCAGAGGTGAAACCCACCCAGCTGTCTTTAGATGTTGCTGAATGAAAAAAGTGGCCAATACTCTATCTCATACTGACTCATGGATGGTGGTAAATGCTCTGTGGGGGTGGTTAAAGTAGTGGAAGCAAAGTAACTGGCAGCACAGAGGTAAACCCATCTGGGCTGCTGAATTGTGGCAAGATAGTGCTGACCAGCTAGGGAAACTAGTCATAAAGGTATGTGGTGTAGATGCCCACATACCCAAGAGCTGGGCCACTGAAGAACATCAAAGCAATTAACAAATGGATCAGGCTGCTAAAATTTTCCAAATAGATTTGGACTGGGAACATAAGGGTGAACTGTTTTTAGCTCAGTGGGTCCATGACACTTCAGGTCATCAAGGAAGGGATGCAACATATAGATGGGCTTGTGACCAAGGTGTGGATTTAACTATGAACGCTATTGCGCAGGTAATCCATGATTGTGAAACATGCTGAAGTCAAGCAAGCTAAATGTTTAAAACCTTTGTGGTATGGGGGACGATGGTTGAAATATAAGTATGGGGAAGCCTGGCAAATTGACTATATCACGCTCCCTCAAACCTTCCAGGGTAAGTGCTATGTGCTTACAGTGGTGGAAGCAAGCACCAGATGGTTGGAAACCTGTGTTGTGCCACATGCCACTGCCCGGAATACTATCCTGGGCCTTGAAAAGCAAATCTTGTGGTGACATGGCACTCCAGAAGGAATTGAGTCGGACAATGAGACTCATTTTAAAAACAATCATAGAATCATAGAATGGTTTAGGTTGGAAAGGAACTTAAAGATCATCTAGTTCCAAACCCCCTGCCATGGGCAGGGACACCTTCCACTACACCAGATTGCTCAAAGCCTCATCCAACCTGGCCTTGAAGACTTCCAGGGATGGAGCCTCCACAACTTCCCTGGACAACCTGTTCCAGTGTCTCACCACCCTCATAGTGAACATTTTTTCCTGATATCTATTCTATATCTACTCTCTTCCAGTTTTAAGCCATTACCCCTTGTCCTATCACTGTATGCCCTTGTGAAAAAGCCCCTCTCCAGCCTTCCTGTAGGCACCCTTCAGATACTGGAAGACTGCTATAAGGTCTCTCCAGAGTCTTCTCTTCTCCAGGCTGAATAACCCCAACTCTCAGCCTTTCCTCATAGGAGAGGTGCTCCAGTGCTTGTGATCATCTTTGTGGCCCTCCTCTGGACCCGCTCCAACAGGTCCATATCCTTCTTCTGTTGGGGGCTCCAGAGCTGGACGCAATATTCCAGGTGTAGTCTCACAAGTGTGGAGTAGAGGGGCAGAATCACCTCCCTCAACCTGCTGGCCATGCTTCTTTTGATGCAGCCCACGATATGCTTGGCCGCCTTCTGCCGGCTTATGTTGAGCTTCTCAACAACCCCAACACCCCAAGTCCTTCTCCCCAGGGCTGCTCTCAATCCATTCTCTGCCCAACCTGTATCTGTGCTTGTGATTGCCCCGACCCACATGTAGGACCTTGCACTTGGCCTTATTGAACTTCATGAGGTTTGCACAGGCCCAACTCTCAAGCCTGTCAAGGTCCAGGGAGGTGGTTCTGCCCCTCAGCTGGTATAGATCTTCTGGAGGATGTAGACCTTATATTTATAATTGATCAAGTGCCTTTGAATGAGTCAAATTTTATTTCAGTGGCAGGCAGATCAGAAATCTTGGCATTGTTTTTTTGTCATGAAGGAATCTTGACAAGTATGTATGGCTGCTACTTAAAAATTCCTACTGCATCGTTAAAACGCTTCCAGGCATCACTTAATCAGGGGAAGGAGATCTTAGCTCACTCCTTGTTCTCATTCAGGTTTGCCAATTATAGCTTGTCTAGAATTTCATCTCCTCTTACTTCCGAACATCTCTTCAATTCTTGCTAATTTCTGCAGCTAGACTGAGTGATCAGGACCAACATTTCTGGGATGCACATGTGCTCTCCCCCTGTGCGCCATGCTGCCCACACTGGTAAACACTGTCAGCCCTCCGGCCTGGCTGGATATAGGTCTGGTGTTTTGTTTAGCACGGGCCGGGAGGGCTCGGGAGGTAGGAGTGCACAGCTGCGCAGCACTCCTTTGGTACATGGTGCAGGTTACACATCAGTACCAGAAATGCTGGCTGTGTAGCTCTGAACTGGACTCCGTATTTGCTGCTGGTTTTCTCCCATGTTGGATGGTAATCTCAGGTGCTAGAGATGCCAGGCTGCCCTGACTGGGAAGCTGCCTGAGGTGCTTTTTTCTGGGCAACAAGCTGGTTCCTACCGCAGAATAGATTTATCAGAGAATGCTTAATGAGCATGAAAATCATCTGGTAGAAGTCCTCATGCTTAACAGAGTGGGTGCTATTCTATTTTGGTCACCCAGTTTTACAGCCTCAGGCTGCAGAGGGCTATTAAAGCTAACCCCACTGACTCTGATGAGAAAAACTGATGGGGTCTTGAAGGGAGTATGTGCCACGTTTGTGACACACTAAACTAGTGCATGTTCCTGAAGAGGTGACCTTCAGGAGAAGTGGGAACTTGAGGAAGACATTGCTGCTTCTAGTGCCTAAGCAGCTGGATGGGGGCATCAAGGAGAAGGACACTCAGATATTCAAAAGCCATCAGAACATGATCCTGGGCAACCTGCTCTAGGTGACACTGAGTAGGAAGGTTTGACCAGGTGACCTCCAGAGATCCCTTCCAACCTCAACCATTCTCTTGTTCTGTGATGTAAGCATGCAACTGGACTACATACCTTGACATGCAAGACCTAGAAAAGATCATTAAACATTGTCAAGACCTGTGGACCTAAGAGCATATAGGAATGAATCCATTCACAGCAATTTAATAAGCACCCAGCAGGGAAAGCTCACCAAGAGCTGACACATGAGTCTCTCACATAATGTGGAGGCATCAAACAGGCACCGACTGACAGCAGCCATCTCCACTTCTACAACAGCACAGCTTGTTAGAAGTCTGCGACGCCATAGGGGCTTCAGGGGTTTTGGCGGGTGCGTGTTGCTGCTGGTGACATTGGGCTTGTAAGCTTTGTTGGTAAATGACAGGCCTACGTACAGTGTGGCCACAACAGTCCTGTCCTCACTTGTCCACAATGTCTTTGTGGCAGTCTGTGTTTCACAGACTCAGGTTTCGTGGTTGGCTACAGGATTGATCCTACTGGCTTAAGTAGCCCCCAGCTTTTTTCCTCCTCCCCTTCTTCTTCCTCCGTGCTTCCCCACACCCCTTTCATTGCAAAAGTCCCTCTGCCTGTGCCTCTGCACAATATCTGCTTTAGAAGTGCTTCTCAACTTGAAAGGTAATCCAGCAAAAGGAGTTTGTATTTATTCCTTGACCTGCTTTCATATGTGGTGACACAAACAGCTGGGCCAGAGCTTTGGTGAGGAAGACACAGGCACTGGAGCAAGCAGAGGCTTAAGTGCCTTGGAGAAATGCACACGGCAGCATCTCTGGAAATTATGGGTGTGCTGGGGGGGTTTCAGAAGTGGTCCCAAACATTAGATGGGTTAGGTGGTATTAGACAGGTTGGGAGGTAGGGTGTCAGTGCGTGGGAAGGGATTAGTGACTGCCAGAGGACTGTACACTGCGTTTCCCTCAGGGAAACTGCAGATTGCTCTTAGTCGTGAGCAGCAGCTCAGTCTCCTCTGAGGTGAGGGAGATTTAGCATCACTTGTGTAGCCAGGAGCAACTGAGCCACTGCCATTCAGGGGATGCACAAGCCAGAAAGGGGGAAAAGCCACTTTCAAACCATGTGGAAATGCTCTCTGTGTGTCGGAGGCCCCACACTCCTTTATTCAGCGTCTTCTACTGGGGCGCAAAGGGAATGAACACTTGCAGCGAAGTTCCCTGCGGCTCTGGCTCTCTGTCCTGCTCATGGGCACAGGGCTCGTGTGGCCCAGAGGGGTCGGAGCCAGGCGCCCGCCTCGCACCGCAGGCTGGGCAGGCTGAGAGCCGGTCCCTGCGTTTGGCCTTACCTCGGGGCCAGCGCTCGAACATATGGAGGGATTCCCACTGGAAAATGGTGATGCCACATGTTCCAGATTCTATTTTGATGTTTCTTGAACATTTTTTTATTTTTTTCACCTTTTTTTTTTTTTCTTTCCGGTTAAGATAATCTGTTGGCAACATAGTAGGAAGCGATTTAGTCCCCGTATCTCTGAACCACTTCATTACGCCTTGTAGGTGCCGTGCCGTGATTTATTGCGTGCGACAGAGTAACCTGCAGAGGGCAGCTTTACTCTTGCATCGTGGGCCGCCGCCGCTTGCTTTGTGTCGGCGGCGCTGCTCAGAGCAGTGCCGCTCGCTCGCTTTCCCCCGAAGGAAAATAACAATTTCCATCCTGTAATTTCTCTCTGTTTCTTTTTCTGTAGCCTGCTTGTGACAGAGAAGTCACTCGATCGACTGTAATCTGTTTGGCTAAATAACATACAGTTCATTTGCATGGCATGTGATTACAAGGTTCTAGAGGACACTAATTAGGAAGAAAATCTGAGGAGAGAATATAGGGATTAGGAAGTATCCGTCAGTCAGATGCCTGTCAGCCGGCAGAATAATAATAATTAATCATAATTAACAATACATTCTGTGTCAGTCGTGCATCTTATCTGACGACTCTACAAGCATTTTGTATTTAATCTGCACAGCTCCTTCTGAGGGGAATAGACATGATAAAATATTTAGAACTAAATTTGCAAATAGCATTTCTGAAATGAGACCCCTAAGGCAGTTGTATACAAGCGCCAAAATAAAGTGCCTGATTTTCAGACGTGCTGAGCATCTGCAAAACTTGGAGTTTGTGTGCTAGCGTTAGCTTAGATGTCTTTTAGCACAGGCAACATGACTACCTCCTGTTTCTTGGTGAAGGACAACAGTGTTTCAAGTGATATGCAGGCTGTGCTGGGAAATGCAAGCCTGACCCTGTGGTCATGACTGGATTTACCTCTCACCTATACTATTTGCATGCAAGTGTGCACTCTGCAAGGGAACAGCCTGATTACACATGCAGGACCAAGTTCTTACGCGTGAGCTGTGCACAAGTTGGAGACGTGCATGCCACGGGTCAGTTCACCTGCAAATATTCCGGTCCCAGCTCTTCTTAACCAGGGTGTGAATGCTTTGAATACAGCTGGGACGCTGCCAGTGATGATGAAAAATGTGCTGTTTGCAGGACTCAGTGTACTCACTCCTGCCAAATCAGCTCTCAAATCATTGTACGGACATTGTCCAAAGCACTAAGAAGTGTTCGTGGTGAACAAAATACCAAGTTGCCTTATAAGTCAAACTTCTGAGTCATAACCAAAACAGCAGCAATGAGAAAAAACTTCCAGCAGTTTTGTGAAATATCTTTTGTTTTATATCTACACATTTTTTTCAGTGTTTTTCCCCTCAGATGGGATCTCAGGATGTGTAACGCTATTTTTAGTAGCATCAGAAAAAAACAAAAAATCCAGGTTTTGAGCTCGCATGTCCAATGCCTTGCTGCCATGTTTCCTACACACAGATGACTTCTGTCATTTTCGTACTCGGCAATCCTGAAATCAGAAGTGTTACACCCTTAAAATTCAGTCACCCATCTCTAGGCTTACTGGAGAGATGCACGCTATTTCAGGTGAAAAATGTTTGTTTTGTCCAACTAATAGTATGGTTAGTCACTTAATTGGATACTACTCCCCCTCCTGCATGTCTGGCATTTTTTTTGCTAATGCAAATTAACTGAATAAAGGCAAACAAACCTGTGCCATAAATGACTTTCCGCAACCCCCAGGGTATATAGCCCTTCCTGGCCTGTGTTCAGCCTTTTTTGTCCTTTTTTTCTATCACCATCATAATAAAGAACCAGTATACTCTGTAGGGAGGGAAGCCTAAATTCTGCCACGTGATCGCCTAGGTCTGTAGCGCAATGGTAGAAATCCTCCAAGTTCTGTAACAAATGCAGATTAGTTAGAAAATCCCTCTTTAGAATTGATTTAAGTATGGAAAGAAAAAAATACATCCAATGTTGCAGCTTTAGCGCTACTTACTTGAGATCAAAAATTCTTCCCTCTCTTTTTTTTGCTAGTTCTCAGATTTTCTATTTCTGCTATGCTGCAGTGCTTTTGAGCCAGAATAACACAAACCCCTAGAAACTGGTGGATATAGGACAAAAGGTTAGAAGTTCTGGCAGTGGACCAAGCGGCAGATTACAGATTCCTAATGTCCCTTTTGAGTCTCACAGTTGTCACCACTTTGTAAACAAATGGGCAAGCTTCACAATCCTCCTAGCTATTGTTTCAAGTTGCCTGGGAATACAGGCAGAGCGTTCTACACTGGTGACAATCTGATACTAAAGTCAGTAATAATCACTACCATGGGGCCCAACACATTTCCTCTGTCTTTAAAGATAAAATTCTGCTCTTCTGTTCAACACAACACGTAAAAATCTTGTTTGTAAATTTGGCGTTGTGGCTGCAGAGGTTTCTGGGGTGCTGAGAGCCCACTGCGACTTTTCTCCAATGCTCAGCTGGAGAGATGTAGTCTGAGCTCCTGCAGAAACCTCTCTTTGAATTTTATGCAGAAGGGTCTTTTTATTTCCACAGATGTTACTGTCTTTTCCACCCTATAGGCAGTCTCAACTGTGCTGTGACTAAATCCGCTTAAACTACAGTTACCCCTGTGCTTTCAGAGGGCATTATCACTTGGGGCAGGAAGTGAAAGTTCATCCCTTAGGAAAGAGCTTACCATGATTTTGCAAGGCACAGCAGTAACCTGGTAACCGACATATCCATTCCTCTTACATTTTCTAGGTCAGCATGAATCATTCTTAAGGGAGCAAATTTAACGAGGCAAGTTGAGAGGACTGTAACTGCCCTGCATTCCCCCTTCCCCGACTTGTACTGCCTAAGGAGAGGTTTGTGTTTTCATGGTACATGGTGTGTAGTCAGGGCGATGCAGTCCCCATTCCCTCCCCATCCTCTCCGGGTGCTGCACACCCCTGCATTGCTATCGACAGCGAGGCTGCCAATGATTCTGGTCTGAAGATCCAGTCCCTGGGATCCCACTAAAACAAATGCAGAATGAAATAAGAGAATAAAGCAATTTCAGTCTGAGTCAGAAGACAGGAGGTGTACATGTAAGGGCACAAGGAATCAGTGGGAAGACACTGCTTGAAATGAGAGGCAGATTCCAAAGTGAGGTGCTAGGCAGAGAGGCAATTCTGGCATACACCCCGATCTAGGCCTGTATCAGATGTGAAAAGGAATCCATGAGCTTGGAAATACCAAGGGTTCCCCCACTACACACATTCAAGGATGGTGACATATGTATGAAAACAATACTTTTCCCGTTCCGTATGCTGTGAACAACAGCATCAGCAGTTGACACAACTCCCTCTTATCCAGTTGAATAGTACTTTCCTGCAAGACAACAGTGTAGAGCATGTAAATTCGACCACACCGCAACATTTCTTTGGTGTTATCTCTGAAGATACTGTGGGCCAGAGGCTTGGCTGTTTTAAAACCTGAAGCTTTCATGCCATAAAGCTAAAAAACTTGCTGGCAGGGCTTACAGACTGCAGTGATTTGGGCTGAGGACCAACAGGGTGTGACATACTGATTCAGCCTTCGTGCAGCAGTTTGTGGGCAAAGAGCATCTCTCAGCAGGAACAAACCATGAAAAACACAGAACACATCTTCATCAATTACGTGGAGTATTTCTTAGCCCACAGTTATCACCAATTAGGCAAACTCTTTTCTCTTGTGATGAACTTCTTTGACCTTTTATAAGGTACTCCACTTCCTCATGCCTCAGTTTCCACACAGGGGATAAAAATATTCCTTTACCTTGCAGAGATGCTGTGCAGATTAATTAATGCCCAGCTGCACATTTTAGGCTCTTGAGATGAAAAGTGCAATGTATGTATTTACTTTTAAAACTGTATTTGACTATCTTGCTGAAAAAGACATCATTTGGACCACTGCCAGCATGGGGAGGGAAGAGTTCTCAGCGGACAGAGGAAATCTGAGCTAAGCATATCTTGTGCAGCCCCCAAACCCTGCTCTTCCAGGGCTCACTCAATGCTTGTTGCAAGACCAGAATATCTGCAAAATACCTGCTGTCTCTATCCAGGTTTAATTTTGGCTAAATATTATTCAGGGAACAAATTGTGACAGCTGCTGTTCAAACACAGTGGGCCTTCTGTTGACGTCAGTAGTTGTATGAGAGACAAATTTGGCTTGCTATCCCATTTTAATGAGTGCATGAGTGTATGTATCTCCCGTGTGTAACACTGAGACAGTGTTAAAGCAGGTCAGGATTTGGTTTAAATTCCTCAGCCTCTGGGGCTCTGTTATTTCCTGCTGAAGAAATCAGCTCTTCAGCAAAATGTATGTCACCGTAGCAGAATCAGGGGTGCCATCTGCAGTTAGAAAGCTGGACTCCACGAAATGATGCTGCTGCTTTCAGTGACTGCATTGCGCCTCCTCACGGAGCCTCTCGAATGTGGGCCTTCATCTTGAAAAAGAGGTCCCAGTCTGTTCCGTCAGAGCAGTACTCCCTGTTTCTCAGGCTGCTGCACAGGGTAAGGTGAGTACAGTTTCTCTTTTAATCTACCTGTGCCACAACCCCCAAAAAGTGTACGACAGGGAGAAACAGCTCCACCGTGCAGAGGACAGCAGGCTCCAAGGTGAATTTTTAGGTACAAAGAACGTGGGGGTTGCATGAGTAGCTGAGGAACAGCTGAGAAGCCATGGAAATCAGAGTTTTCTTCAATCTAAGAGGTTTAAATCTTTCAATGGAGAATAACTGCGCCCTGTTGTAACAAAGATGAACGGTTTTTTGGACTGTGTGTAAACCCTTGATTTTGGCAAATAACAGCTGACTGGGAAGCTGGAAGCCGTGTGCTATGCATGCAGTCTGTAAGCCTTTTGTCATTCTGAATGTTGGTTCAAGTAATCTTTCTTTGACAGCTCATTTGCATCTAAGCTATCCCCAAAGAGTCTGAGAGTTTGGAAATAATAGAGATGACATTTGGGTAAGTGTTTAAAAATGCACAGCAGCAGCACGCTCGGAGGCTTGCATTAACAAGCAGAAACGAATCCTGAAAGTGAGCTATAAAAAAAGAAGTAGAGAATCTGTCTGAATGGAGTAAGCTTCACTGGGCATCTGATGACTAAGTAGGAAATGTTTTGTGCCAAAACCTGGGAAGGTAAGCGTTATTCGCGAGATAACAGTGCCAGAAAATAAACCAACACCAATGAGGCTTACAGCTAGAATGCAGTATTGAGCACAGCATACTCCCAACCTCTGTGAAGTGCTCCATTGAGAAAATTGCTTGCAAATCAGGCTGAATGGCAATGGAAAAACAGGGTAACAGAATGGTTTCAATGAGCCAAAAAAATTATGTGATTTTAAATGTTCCTGTCCTCTAGCACAGGCATGGTGCCAGCAAATCTGTTCAAGCAAGCTTTGAGGATTAGGGAGATGCAATTTTGCTCGTTCCCAAGCAGTCGATGTTGTGTGCAACTCTGGCGATGTTGCTCAGTACCAGTAGGGTGTATGCAGACAGGAAAAGAGCTGGTGGCTGGTGAGTTTGGAAGAAAACTGCTTATGCCAGGATGGGTACATTAAAACTGCTTAGGTGTAGGTAGCTCCATGAAACTGAAGCAACACAGAGTTGTAGGTATCAGAAGCATTAATGCTCGTGAAATGGATTTACCACTGGTGTTTCCAAAATGTGCAAATATTCTAATTTTTACTCTTATTGTGATTGTAATAGCTCGTAAGGGCAGCAGTTCAGCCGAGGGCCTGATTTTACAAACATATAATAAGAGACAGTATTTGCCTGAAAGCTCTTTTTAGTCCAAATGAGGTGAAATGAATAAAGAATTGAAGAAGAAAAAAAAAAAAAGCTAGATGAGGGGAGGAATTGCCCTCAAGTAAAAGGACAAATTAAGGCAAAGCCAAAACTTCCAAGTTCAGCATCATGCCCGTAACAACTGTGCAGAGCTGCTCCGTGGCTATAAACCACAACTGTATCAGGACCAGCATTTTGTACTCATTTTGCAGAGCATAATTGCCTTTGTGAGGGAAGGCAATGTGGCATGTCAGGCCCTCTGAAGAAAAAGGACAGAAACACTCAGGAAATTAGCTCTAAAATGGGTATTTTGGGCTCTGGAATGTTATAAAAGTATATTCATTTGCTGTGGAAGAATGGAGATCAAATTCAGCCTGTCTACAGATTCAGAACCTAGCTATGAGCACCAGGGCCTGATCCTGCTGGGGCGGCACAGGGATACAGGGTTTACATGGTGTTCACTACAGCTTTGAATCGTGGCTTGCTCCTGCCTGCCACCGTCTATTCTTAACAAAACACAGCAGGAACTGCTGAGCATTCAAAATAAGTTTTAAAGGTCACTGAATTCAGCCATTTGTCCTTCCCCATTTTCCGCATGCTGGATTACGTGGTTTTACCTGGAGCTTTTCTCGGAGCTTTCTTTCTCTTCTGTGGCATAAAAAGTCAGCCTGCAGTCTGAGCTCCTTTGCCCACCAGTGTCATGCTCAAGGGCACACAAAAGCCAGAAACACTCTTATAAATTACCTGCAAAGAAAAATCAAAGGCAATGAGCTAGTGTTGACTGTTCTCACTCGTTTCAGTAACCAGCCATAGTGCGGCAGAGCTCCTGCTGAGTGCCGGGGTAGCCTGCCCTGTTTCCTTCAGACCTCTCACCCCAAATAGTGCCTGTTCAGCTGTATTGCTGCCTTCTTTTAGATCCAGAGGAAACACTTGAATTATAAGGAGGTAATAGTGTCCTGCAGTAATATATGAGCAAGAATCTTTTATATCTGTGTTCCCGCCTGGAAAGCCAACTGGCTCACTCAAGTCTAGATTGCGGGCAATAAGCCGGCAGGTAGGCAGCATGGGCAATGGGGAGTTTTGGCTTAGCAGGACTGAGACAACAGCACAGACAAAATCCCTCTGCAAAATCAATTGCTTTTTTTTTTGCAGAGGTCAGTTAGCCATTAGGGGGCATTTTTACAGAGAATCTCTAATAAATAACTCAGAAGGGACCAGGATTTTCTCTGTGATGAGAAAGATGGCGATTTTGAAAACTCATCTGCTTCCTCTTATTGTGGAACAAAATCTCAAGAGTGTTTTTGTGCAACACCTACCCGCTTCCTCTGTTTCCCAGCCAGGCACTTTCCCCTCTTTCCACGTGGGCTGCATGGGGAAACAGCCAGCTGAGGAACCAGCTGCTTGGATACCCAAGTAAGGAGCAGGCTGGGGAAACACTTTGGTTTTCTTAACTGATGTTTCAAAGAACCCAAAGCTATTATGTTCAAGAATTTCTGAATTCCCATGGGGAATAAAGTAAATAAGATCCTAACTCAGAAATAGAATTGAAATATCCTGCTATTTTAGGATGGGATACAAATAAAAATGTGATGAAGACTGTTTAAGAAGGAAGCATCTGATATTGACAGATTTTGTACAGAGGTTGTAAAGACTCTGAAAGCAAAATGATTTGTCAAGTGGAAATTTTGTGTTCATCTACTAAAGATAAAATTATTTTCTACTTTTCTTTTTTTTCTGTCTTACCCAGCTTTTCACCAAAGATTTTAGAAATTTTTTGGGAAAAAAAACTGCATGGAAATCTTAATGGTTGGATTTTTTTTTTTAAGATTTCTGTGGAACCCAACCCATTTCAGAGTATGGCCAGCTGTAGTAAGAACACAGAAAAAAGTAAACAGCAGAGGACAATAGAACTGCTCCTCCCCATGGAAACCACGTCTCAGAAATACAGATGGAAGTAGCTGGAGAGTTCTGGGGCACTCCTGGGTTTTGTCTTGGAGTGGCAAGCTGGAGAAATATTTATTTGCAAACGTCAGTCAGAGAATAAGGAGCTAGAGAAATGAATCATGGGATCCTAGACCTGCTGAATAAAACCTGTTTGCCAACCCACTGAAGAGTACAGTATTTCTTGAATCAGTTTAGAGCCTCAGTGTACAACTTCTGTGATCACAAAGATACCTTAAATGCTTTTTCATTTCATCAGTATGTCAAATCCTGCAGGTTCTGGACACTCCCAAACAGAAGAAAGCAGGTGAGTTAGTGGTTCTTCTAGACTAATGGGAGAAGCAGGCTATATCTTTTTTATAAGAAAGTGGGGGTGGATGTGCCTCTTTGGTCCACATTCTTATCTAAGAAAGTCCCTGTGCTGTTTGGCAACAGGCAGCTGTGACATACCTTGACAGGGGGTTTGCAAAGGAAGGCAATATCCCATTCACTTGCTTCCTTCAAACTCTAACCCCAACTCCCTCCAGAGCAAGGACTTCTCACAAACAGGCTGCAGCCTGTAAAACACAGTAAAACTCACAAAGTCCATTAATATTCATAAACTACAAGAGGCTCTGGAGAGATTCTTGAATGCTTTATTACTAAGGTTATTTCCACGCTTTTTCTAGATTTTATGCCTTCAGGCTTCTCCAAAATATTTCCAAATCACCTGTGTCACAGATGTCATCTGGGGGAAATAAAGACATCTCCAAAGAGCACAATTCTTAATCTGAGTCCTGTTTTGTTATTTGGTCTTGTTTCAGAGAGATAAGGTTGAACAATGGGATCTCATACATGGTTAGTATGCATGGTTAGTAACATGAAATGCCTTATCTGTGGCTGCATCTACAGTTGCATTTCAATGTGGTACAATAGTGTAGTGTTGAAATGAACCCCCTGGTTATTTGCATATCTGGTACACAGAATTGCTTGGCACATGGGAACTAGGCTTCCTTTGAAGAAAACTGCACCAAAAGCTCTGCTCCAGATATGCATCAAACACGCCCCAGCTCCCAGTAAGGATATAAGGCTCTGCACCTATGACCCACCCATCAGAGAACTTCAAAACACATGCCTGGGGATGATCAGATGGCACCCTACGTGAAACTCTAGATGCTCCTTGTGCAAAAGGCAGAAGGGAAAAAAGCAGCCTAGACTGTCAAATCAGGTCAGACAAATGAAGTCAAGAGCAATGGTACAGATCACTGTCTTCCCTGGAGATACTTGCTCTGTGTCAGTTTTGCTGACTGACTGATTCCCTCTTTATCTATGACATTTGAAAACAAAAAATAAATTAGGAATTTAATACAAATAAATTGGCAGTTAGCACTGTTACTGCTATGCAGGGAGGCCTCTAAAATCTGGGCTAGGAACCCTAGAAATTATGCTGCTGAAGAGTGAGGCCTGGTCAGCCATGCCCTTTGCCTTCACAAACCACCGATGCCAACCTTGCTTGGGCTGAACTCTGGGTGATGAAGGGTTCGGTGTGGCTTGAACTCTGATACTTGGCAGAAGCAATGGTGCGTAACTGTGGCCTTGCCTTCTCGTGTCCCTGAATAAATCCTAACATCGCCATTTCTTCACCTGAATATTTTGCAGTCTGCTCTATTTGGTAAGGATAGCTCTGATTCTGGGGAGTAGGCTGAGTGTAAGCAGCTCCTGTTTGCTGTTACTTTGCCTGTTTAAGCATTGGATTTCTCTTGGAAAAGCAGTGATATTTATTGTCTTGCCTCTTGCGCATGCTCCATTCCCCAAATATTTTATGAGGTCAGAGGACCTCTCATGAGCTGAGCGCTGTGCTGGGTGTGCTTCAGTGCTTCCACAACTCCGCAGCAGGAGACTGGAGGATTTATTTGCTATATGAAATGTGTTTATATGCTTTATGATTGCTCTGTGCTTCATGCATCAGAGCTTCTCCATACTGTGTCTTCTTGTCATTATTCTGAACACAGATGACACTGAGAAGGCACATCCTGCACACCAGTGACACATCAGGCCAACTGGTCCAGGCGATATAGTTTCTGCAGCTGACAGCTAGAGGTATGATAGCACCATGTTGACCTGCTTTTGATTCACCACCTAAAGAAACCCATCATAGCTACTCCATACGGGACTAGCATGAGTTTTGAGCCAGACCTATGGACCTGTAGCAAAAGTCTGGGTGACTCCGCACCAGCGGGCCCTGCTGTGGGTGCAGTCATTCCAGATTGCACAAGCCCTTAAAATACCAAATGTCTGCAAATTAGTATTACATTCTTCTTCCAGTTCTTGTTCGTTTCTCAAGGAAATGTCTTATAAGGACTGTCAGTGATATCCATCACTTTTTAATACAGTCAAAGCATCCATGTATCTTTCAGGGTAATCTCATTTTCAGCCTCTTATGTTTGTTCTCACAAGAATGTAAATACGACTTCAAACCTTCAGGTCTTGTTCCATTCTCATGGGATGACAATCACCCATGAGGGGTTGGGATGTTGGGGCTGTGATAGGTTGTCTGCTGCAGGCTGGTTCTGTAGGTAAGATGGCAGATCAAAACCTGCTTGGCTTCTATCCAAAAATCACCGAGCTGGAATCCTATCCATGAAAACAAGACTCCAAGAAAAGAGCAAAAACATAGCTATAAGGTTTTCTTTAGCTGCTTTAGCTACAATACTAAACATAGTGAAATAGCATGAATAATTATTATAGTCTTATTTGCCTTTCTGCTGTATGGAAGAATTAAGTTCCCTGAAAAATTTAAGAACAGTGTAGTCACAGTCCATTGGAAACAATTATGAGGGCAGAAGAACCTGAGATGCAGCATCAAGTACCTTTGATTTTTTTCTTTCTTTTTTCCCCTCTCCTTTTAGTTTTTCTTCACATGGCTTTGCTGACAGCACTATGTCACATTTTTCCTCGATAACTTTTGTTGTGAATTTTGTAAGATGTTTTTATCCATTCTTCAAGGCTGACGATAAGATGAATTACTGAAGGCATCCTATTGTTCTGCAGTTCATACCAACCTCATGATTTAATCATTTGACAAGGATACATTCTTTGTACATCGATACACTATTTTTTCTATATATAAATCAAATGGGAATCAAAATAACAAACCAAGAAATCATACACTGCGAGCAGATTGTCAAACAAGGCAAACTACCAGGCTGCCACTAACAAGGATTATTGATATATTTATAAAAAAAATCCTCCATTTTCATCTCAATGTACGCTTGATTTGAATGTCATTAAGAAATTCATTGCTTAGTGCTGGGAAAAAAAAAACATTAATTATAAATAAACAATCAGTTCTTGATTTTTGCAATGTTTAGCATAAAATCAGAGCACAGATAAACCAGCACACACAAAAGCCTCCAGCTTTTGGCTGAGCTTAGGTGAGAGTCAGGTGCTGTTGATGGACAGAGATCTGTAAGTGTGCATTCAGACCTGTTTCAGGCAGTCAACTTAGATGGTAGAACTCATTTCCTAAGAGAAGAAAATAGTGTTATTACTAATTGCTTTCTGACTGAAAAACAAAATCGAATTCTTGTGTTAGGCTTTTCCCAGGAACTTGTTTACATATGCATGGTTTTTCATGTGAGCTCTGTCTGTCGCATACAGGCAGGAGCACAAGAAACAATCAGGAAAACATCATGTGTTTTTCTCCTGCAAACTTTGAGGAAACAAAAAGAGAGTATTACAGCATTGGTGTATCCAGGTAAATTTATCACATAGGAAACGAAAAGCCTTAATTTTGATACTTAAGTAGCTCTGAACTCCAGGGTCAGCCACCTAATAAGCATGGCCTGTATTCAGTTAAGGCCAGCAGAGATTCTCCTTCAGCTTATGTGGAAAGGACTTGCATCTTCGTATCAGGAGCACACAGGTTGTCTCCAGATATCCATGGCTGGTGACACACTTGTATCTGCAGAGATATTGTGGTCGTGTGATATTTCTGAGTACATTTCATAGTGGAGAGGTAACATAAAGAGGCATCGTGACAGGTTTCCATATGGTACTGCCTCTTCACCGAGCAAGAGGCTCTGCATGCAAGTTGGCTATGCATGACTGTTGGCTTCTTCCAAAAATACAACTGGTCATTAAAGTGACTCTGCTCTTTTTTGTTTATTAAACTGAGAGATAAATCCAGTGTTTGTGGATACGTAGGAAGGAAGGTAAGTAAAAGAGAAGAAAGCGGCAAATCCATACAACACACAGCATGAAAGCACTCACAGAAGTGGGTTGTGTGTCCCTGCAGTGTTTTTATTTGTCTTTCAGTCCACCGTAGTATGTGAGAAAATAGGCCTGATAACATGCTGAAACACTGGAGGAACACAGTGGGCTCCTGTTCATGTTCCTAGAGGGACTTTAACTTACAGAGACTGCCCCTAATTGGCGAGATTGAAATGATAAAGAAGGACTTGGGTAGGGATGTTGGTACTTTCCCTTGTGTCCACAGAAGTGAGAAAAATACCTCAGGCCAAGGTTGCTTCCCCAGTGTATGTTTGCTCAGTTATCTAACCGATCTTGCAGTTGGCAACACCTATATTTAATTACAACTTCAGCATCATGGTAATGGAAAACTGTTTTTCCTCTGCCCTGAGACTCTTAGACGTCAGGCTCATCTGCTGCTCTTTTCCAGCACCCTGACGGAGCCCTGGTGAATAACAAGCCACAGACCGGTGCTTCCTGATGTGCTGTGCATAAATACTCCTGGAAGCCACCCAGAAAATACCCTCCAGGAAAATTCCAGAGACACTCTTGGTGATTCACTCAGTGCTATCGAACCACCTAACTGGATGTGAGCACTCACCCTGTCTGCAAGGTCTTAATCTAATAAGCAAAACAGGAGACTGACTCCCAGCTTTTTTTTTTTTGTTGTTCTTTCAAAGCCATCTGCTTCTCCGACCTATTTCAGAACATGCAAATTCACAAGCGAGGTGAAATTTCCCATCGACCAGTAGCCTGTGAAATATAATTATTGTGCTAATTTTGAATTCCAAGTGGTCAGCACAGGCTAGGAGTGCTCACTCAGCAAACACATTAACGCAATTACGTTGAATATTAAAAACAGTCACACTGAGATTTGGCAATGGCTCTGGAAAATGACAGGTAGCTTTTTTGGGGTCAGAAAAGAGACAACAAAAGGCCTGATAAATGTTTTTGTTTCCCAGAATGTTGCACAGATGCATTCCTAATAGAAATGGTTGAAGGCAAAAGGCAATGATAGCGAGAGAGCATTGCATCCAGGCTGCTTACCCAGCAACGCTCAGAAAATGAGAGGCTGTTATGAAACCTGTGCTCTCTTGCGAGGTCTTTGCTACCTTGTATGACCTCTGTCAAGTTATGTGCTCATTCAGCACTGCAGCCTGTCTATAACAGGGGCTAATGACACTAAGCCTGCTGGATAAATCCATGTGGGATTTATGGCTGTGCAGTGCACAGTGTTTCAACGTACACAGTATGCCAATTTGACAGTATCAGTGACAGGGGTAAGGCTGTGAAGCTGTTTCAAAAAATCTTAGAAAAATCCTGCTTACAAGATAATTTTCTCATTGATTCCCAGTGGAATAGAAGAGTGAGATTTAACACTGTATTTTAATGGAAATAATTTTGCTCCTTCCAGTAAGGACAGTACATGGCTGATTTTTTTTTTTTATTCTTTCAGGAATACCTTTGGGATTCATCTAATATTAAAGAATGTGTTTTGATGGTGACAGCAGGTGGTACATGAGCCAAACTCTGAAGTACATTGTACTAGCACAGCCTCGCCACAGTATCCGGGAACATCAGTTTTACCCACTAGCATCTCTAGGACCGGTGGTGGGTTCCAGGCTGTGATGCATGGCACGGGGAGCTCAGCTCGGAAAAGCAAAGCCCCAGCTCATTTCTGGGGAAGAAACGCTCTTTGACCTGCTGCGCTGCTCACCTTGGAAGAGGAGTTACAGGCGCTACTGGTGTGCTCATAGTGGGACCTGAGGGGATCAAAGTAGCAACCATTTTGCACGTTGCCTCCATTTTTTGGGAGGGCATATGTACAAGGTGGGCATGGAGTGGAAGGGGGAATATCCTCCCTACATCAGAGACCAATTTCAATCTATTGTAGCATAGACAGAAGAATCAGAGAGCTCAGCAGAAAATATACAGAAGAAATTCCAAATGCAAAGATAAGACAAAAGG
>VZSZ01004350.1:303419-325207 GCA_013398815.1 Ibidorhyncha struthersii
CCTAGGGGGTGCTGCTAGATGGAAGTGCAAGGCAGCTCAGGGCTGGCAGGGACTTACGGGAAAGCTGCCCTGCAGGTTCATGACAGCAATCTGCAGTGTAAACGTGCTTTAAAAACCATCTGGGAAAAGCAACCGACATCACATGGCATCGTGTGGGAACTCCATGTAAAAGCAGAATTCAAATCCAGCTCTCCAATGTTGAGAATTGCTGCTTTAAGCATAAAGCTGTATTTCTTCTCCCTCCCCAACACTAATGTTCAGTCAGAGACATTTGAATGACGCAGCGTTGGAAGAAAAATAACCACAACCGAATAGAGAATAGATATAGAGAGATATATATGCACAGATACATAGTTATCTGTGAATACATGTTTCTGTATGATCTTCATGGTACACACACAAGGGGTTTGCATAGGCGAGAGTTTTTAAGATGGCAAAACAACATATTTTTCCTTAGCGTCATTCTTAGAAAATTTTAGTTGAGGTTTAAAAAACTTCCATCAGTCTGAAACAGACAACAACACAGTAAAATAAATTTTGAGTGATGCAAATTGGCATAGCTATTTGAATAGAGTTAGAGGCAGACATAATAATTGTTCCCACCTGCCTGTATTTAAATGTCCCTGCTATACAAAATCTTCCATGAGCTGCAGCTCTCCTTTCTTTTAAGTAGCTGTCCAAGCTTGTTTACTATTTATGGTAAAACAATGCTGAACATTTTGCTGTTGTGTTGGGTCACAGGACAAACATAATGACAAACAAATGAAAGAGCACAGGCAAACAAAACCAAGGGGTAAGTGTATACATGTCTGACATTATATCTGACTGGAAATTATTCCAAAAGTCAACATATGCAAGTAGTTAAATGTGGCTTATATTTTCCCTTTGGTCCAGGGCCCTGACTTTCTTAACGGCAAACACTCACAAACACACCATCTGTTGTTGAAGAGTGAGCAGTTTAATGAGGAGGATCAGATTTTTTCCGTCTCACTTATTCCTTAGTGCTCGTTCCATTTTCTGGGCAATTGTCATCTGCAAATAATATAAAATTTCCTTTGGTTTCCTTGAGCTGTCGTTCAGACTCTTAACTCATTAGATTGGTGATTTGGGATGCAGTCAAGGATGTCAAATACATCTTATGATTTTTAAATAATTTGCTTTTAAAAGAAAAGAGACCTGAGGAAATCATATTATTGTCAGAACAACTGTACAGTGTTTCAAAATGAGAGGTGTAGCACCATACATGCACCTGTGCACACACAGTCTCTGTAGTCACCTCACTCTGACTTTCACCAATCTGTCAATAAAACTACCAAGGGAGGTGATACTGGTGTCCCTGTGTCCTTCTGCATCTGACCATTTTTTCTGAGCTTTGGGACCATGGTATGGTACATCTCCTACAGCACATCCTCCACACTGAGCTGGTGCACTCATCTCTTGTGGGCCTTTTCCAAATGCCCCCCTTTGCTTTCGCCTCTCCCAGCAAAAAGGCTCCAGGTCCTTTCCCTGCAGTTTCCCATTGCTCCTTTCCCACTGCAAACCTGCCAGGAGGAAAAGCAGGACTTTCTCCTTTAGGAGATGACGATCCTCACTCGAGCTTTGCCCAACCAACAGCCACATTAGCAACCAGCAAGGAGCCCATGAGCAACCTGAGGCTTAATTTTCATAAAACTTAGCCATTTATTTCTCTAATCCCATTGCATGGCTAAAGAAGCCTGACTGTCCAGGAGGAGCAGCAGAGGCTGCCACACTCCATCTCTGCCAGCTACTCCCTGTGGCAGTTCAGCGCTACACTGCATTTGTGCCAAGGAAAATGCCAGCAGGGGCCATGTCCAGACAAAGAAATGACTGGATCATACCTTATGTTTGAGATGAAGGCCCTGTTTTGCTGCTATCACCATAAAATAGGGCCTCAGATATGCCCTTTTTTCACAGTCCAGCTGGTTTAACAGCAGTTTGGAGAAACTGGGAATCCAGTTGGTCATTGCAGCATTGATGGCAATGTATGGTTTGGCGGGATAAGGAAAACGAAGCTCAGAGAATAACTGATACCTCATCCTAATTAATGTCCATGTAAAGACTTGCACAGTAAAATGAGACTTATGACTCACCTCTCTTAGCTTTAAGCAGCTCTGGAGAAAATGTTTGTTTTACGGAGAAACAAACACAGGGCAAGAAGCAAAGCTAACCCGCCCACTATGAGCGCTTCTGTATGAACAGGAAGACCTGTCTTTTGTAGGATGGCACAGCATTGCCCAGAGGATGGAAACCCCAGGTTAGTAATTACTTGATTCTTCAACCTACAAACCAGAGGGAAAGAATTAGTGTCAGAAGGAAAGAACATGTTTCAGTATTTAACAAAAACAAGAGAGATGCCCAGACTGTGCAGCTGAGATCCTGATCCAAATGGCAGTCTCAACTTTGAACTCCAAAACTGGAGGTTTATCGGTTTTACTTCAGTGCCCCTTACAGATAAAAGCCAGGACCGAAGTATAGAGAGCTCAAATCACAGTACCACACAGAACCACAGAATGGTCAGGGTTGGAAGGGACCTCTGGAGATCATCTAGTCCAACCCCCCTGCCGGAGCACGGTCACCTACAACAGGTTGCACAGGATGGCATCCAGGCGGGTTTTGAATGTCTCCAGAGTGGGAGACTCCACAACCTCTCTGGGGAGCCTGTGCCAGTGCTTTGCCACCCTCAATGTAAAGAAGTTTCTCCTCATGTTAAGATGGAACTTCCTATGTTCAAGTTTGTGCCCGTTACCTCTTGTTCTATCGCTGGGCACCACTGAAAAAAGACTGTTCTCATCCCCCTGGTACCCTCCCTTTAAGTATTTATAAGTGTTGATAAGATCCCCCCTCAGTCTTCTTTTCTCTGGACTGAAAAGACCCAAGTCCCTCAGCCTTTCCTCGTAAGACAGATGCTCCAATTCCCTAATCATCTTTGTAGCCCTTTGCTGGACCCTCTCCAGCAGTTCCCTGTTCTTCTTGAACTGGCCCTCAGACTTGGGCCTATTTTTGTGGCAAACTGTGATACCTAATGAGAAGATCACTAAGAGGAAATAAGTGTATTTCTAAAAAACTGTCAGGCAGATGGCTAAAGACCAAAAATTCCAGTCTAGACTGGAGTCTGCTGCAGGCTAAGTCACTTACAGCATAGAGAAACAAAAGTTTAGGAGGATTAAACAATTAGCAACTCACATTTATTGGAGACTGTGCAGAAAACATTGCTGTAAATTCATTCTTGTCTGGGATGAGTTAGCTACAGACATGTTGCCTCTCAAAGCCTCTGTAGATTCAAGAACATCACTAGCAAAATCCCAGAATTACTGACAGTAGTTTAGGCCCCTGTTTGGCATTTTTCTCAAAAAGATACAGCAACATCGCCGGTTTTGGACTACGCACCTCGATGAGCTGCAAAACTTTCCAAAAATGTCTTTTCCTATGACTGAAACTTTCCATGTTTGTACTGAAGCTAAAACTATGTGTGCCTGTGTGAATGTCTGAGTCTGTTTTGGGGGTATGTAAAACTTGAAGACATCATTCTTATGACAGTTTTTGTAAGCTGGCCAGAGCTACAAAGAATATCCTTTCACTAAGATACCAAGCTTTTGTTTTGTTTGTTGTTTTTTTTTTTGCCTTTGAATACATTCATTTTACTAGAGTAAAACAGCCTACCAAAGTAAATTTTCACATGCAAATTAACCTTATTTACGAAAAATGTATTTTGATAGGGCTGCATCAGAGGTAGAAAAGGGAGTTTGCAACCATGTGAGGGAATGGGAAAAAAGACCTAAGAGACTGAAATACTACCTTGCACATGGATAATACTTCTTGGCAGGTATGATGAAGTGTATGATGAAGGTAGGTGGTGATGAAGTGGTGGTGATGAAGCTGCAGGGTGTTTCACACAGCAGTGCTGTATCCCTCTCACAATCGGGCTGGGCAAGAACAGGCTCCAGGAAAAATGTGGCCCAGTACAATCCTGAAGGACTTGAGTCTTTAGAAGAAATCCAGGGAAACAACACTCAGGAAGGAATAGCTGTGAGGGTTGTATGTGCACCATCAAAGCAATGTTGTTTCTCTGTGCCTCTGACTGGTATTAGATAAAGATGGTTTTGGCAGCCTGGGGTTGTTAATTTAACATTTGTATAGCCAAAAGTGGAAAAAGAAATGTATCACACAGTGTCATTTATTATTAAAAACCACAGCAGTGTATATGAGTTTTGAGGAGTTGCCCTTTATCTTCCTGTCGCTTGCTCCTTACCTTTGTTGGTCCCTCTTTCCACAGTCTTGTGTTCCCCTCTAGCTCAAGGACATGATTTTCAGGACGAGTTACAGCTGTGCTGCTGATTTTACATTCATTATACCCTGCTCTGTTTCTGGTGTTATTCTGCCTCATCGCTACAGAGCTCCCTGGCACATAGAGAAATGATTGTTTGCAGTAATGACCATGGCTTGCAGGACACGGCAGTTGATTTTGAGGGAAATCCTTCTTGTAGGATCAGGATTTGAGGAGAAAATGTCAGCACTCGGGCACTTGGGAACCTACCCAAGATCATGGTCTTTTGGGCAACAGTGTCCATTGTGGCAATACATTTGTGTCTCTCTTTTTCCTTCCAAAAGTTTTTCCACACCTATCATTCCTACCAGTCTCAAATGTCTCCTCCAAGAAGGGGCTGGCAATTATTCTTAAAAACAGAAACTGAGCCATTTCTTTTCTCTCCCCCTCTCTCTTTTCCTTTTAAAAAGATCAGGGAAGAAAGACATGGTCCTCATCTTCCTCCTGTTGTAGCACAGGGATTGTTCACCCAGGGAATAGAATGACTGTAGTCATTTACTTCTTCAGCCCCAGGGGAGCTTCAAACGCATGTCTCCTCCAGGGCCGAGAGCCTTAGTGACGAGGTGGCAAAGCACCACTTTCAGTGTGCTAAATAGAAAGACCCTGCGACTGCTCTTCAAGAGTAACGCGTGTGTTGTCAGTGCATTGCCCGGACAGGGCGCTCTCAGGACACTTTGGCATTGCTTCGCTTCGTGGATCTCGGAGAGGTGGAGGAGGAAGTCAGCTGCTCAAACTACAGCAGAGCTAGCTAAAGGGGTTTTAAAAAATTCCCGTTCAGACAATGACATAGGCAAACAGTTTTAAGGTCAAACACAGACACGTGGTGTGTCAGTGTATCTTCAGGGCTAGTTTGCTGCTGGGCACGTGCTTTCTGCGTTGACCTTTTGGAACTTCAGCTTCTGAAGCGAGAGTTGGGTCAGCTTTGGAGCAGAAGTCCAATTTTTGGCTATGTCTCCGTGCCTGGATTACTTCAATCATCAATACTGTTTGAATGAGAGTCCTCTATTGACTATTTATAGTTCTAAACAAGGAAAACAAATACTGTCTCTTCAGATGAGCTGCCAATGTCTCTGTAATTCCCGCAGTTGTAAGTGCTATGATTGGAATTTTGTGCCAGATGCATGGATCCCTCAGACAAACAGCTTTCTGGCAGGGGAGAGGCATATCTGGCTCCGGCAAGCCTGTTTATGCAAAAAGTTGCCATGTTACTGTCTATCATTACCTGCATTGATTTGCTTTGAAGAGGCAGAGAAGCTAAACACCAACTACTGGATAAAAATAGAGATGACAAATATCTTCACACATATGCACACCTAGTTAATCCCATCGGAACTACTAAATGACCCTGAAAGGGTAGCTAACATTTTTGTTTAGGCACCCCAATGGTAAAAGAAAAGATTAATTTATGCTGATTTTTTTTCTTGCTGCCGGAGATGGAGACGGTGCCCTTTGCACTCCTGACAAGGCAGAGAAAGAGGAGGGTGTGTGTGCGTGTGTGTGTGATGGCATTGGCCAAAGAAAGCCAGATTCTTTCCTGGAGCAGAGTTTATGTGGGCAGCTGCTAGGAGAAAAAAGGTTGGCCTCAGAGCCTGGATCCCAGAAATCACTGGTGAGAGAACAGAACAGTCTTCAGGAATAAGGAAGGGTCAGTGAATAGTGGACAGGCTAAATTAGGTCACTCAGAAGAGGGTCAAAGCGAAGGCAGAGAAAGGCATCAGCTTTCAGGGGCAGATTGATTCCCCTCCCACTCGTGTCTTGCCCTCCCCCAGCCAGCAAGCAACTGATAAGGATTCTGCAGTTTAGTTGGCAAGAAATCAGCCAGTGATCTGTTGTTAAGCTCTGGGAAAGCTGGTATGGTTTGTTTGCTTGACCTTTTTCTTTAAGGAACTTTGTGTACGTGTGAGTGTTGTGAAAGTTAGCCACTGGCCAGCCCCCACCAGTCCCCCATTCCAGCAGGAATAGGAGGTCACACTGAACCCCGCTCACCACCTCTGAGCACAGCCCCATTCGCTCTTCCGGATCCCTCACATCCCTCTCACACGGAGAAGAATCATGATTCCCACCCAGTTTTCAGAGTTGGCACAGTTTGTGTTTTCCCACTGCTGCACCGACCAGCGATTCCTTTAGCTGGGGCTCCGAGAGCCCTTCCTCAGTGTTGCTCCTGGTGCCTCTTCCTAGCTCACACCACCCTTCGTAGGAAACTGGAAGAAACCATGATGCCTTTTACCACCCAGTACTGTTGAAGGTAGTGCTGAACCAAGGGGCTCCAGCTGGCGGTTGTGCGATGTTAAGAGCTCCTTGCAGACCGGGAGGTTTGGCTGTGGCCTGCCAGGAGCATGCTCCAGTGGGAGTTTACCCAGGGAGCGGCAGCTGCTCACCTGCCCTGTCATGCCTCATCTCCTGCCCAGCCCTGTCCCACCTCTCCTGGACCCCTTTCTACCCAGCCCCTCTGGCTGAGGGCCAGCAGCGCTCCCTGCCAGGCTACCTGTCCCAGCCGCAGCCCCCAACCCTGCATCCCGCACCAGAAGCCCCCCGGGAACTCTCTTCTGGCAGGCTGCCCCCGTTTTGGGTTTGTTTTTTTTCCCCCCCTCCACAATTTTACTGAGATTTCTTACTTTTAAACCCATTTGTCAGTTGCTATGTTCTGCTTTAACAGGCTCCTGCTGGCTGAATCCATGGGCACAAAGGTGACCGAAGCACTTACCTGGCACTACAGCATGGTCTCAGGGAAAACGGGGGCGGAGAGGTGGGGAATTCAAGGATATTTGACCAGGCATTACTGAAGCTAAGATTTGTCCGTTCGTTAATTTTCACACTCCATGGTAAGTTTGTTGTTTAGAACCATAAACAGGAAATCTGAGCTGTAATTTCCCCCTGTCTTTGATCAACATGGCAGTATGCTGCTGTGAAGCGAAACAGCGTAGGCTGGCAGAGGAGAATTTTCCCCCAAGGGCATTCCGTTAGGAACGCAACAGTGCTGATTTAGCAAGGAAATAAACCTTGAAATATATGAATGCTGCTGCGTACATGCTTTTACGGCACTTGGGGAAGAAATCAAAATAATTTAAAAATACAGAAGCCTTCATTCTACAGTTCTTTAGCATTTTAACATTTGTACATACCTTGAAACGAGCGACTGCCTGCTGGAGGACAGACCTGTTACAGCTGTAACTTGACACATCTCAACATCCCGCCTTTCTAGTCCCTCGCAGGTTGAGGGCTCCGTAACAGCGATCTCGAGGCAGCAAAGGGAGGGTGAGAGCCAGGCAGATACTAGTGGAGGGCTGGGAGTTCCCAAAGTAGTAGTGCAGGCGTAGTTATTGCTAAATCCCTGTCTTGATTATTAGTAACATTTAAGTGTAACTGTGTTTTAGTAAGAACATCTCTCCTACAGTTTTCCTACTCACAACCCTCTCTCCGCACAGCCACTTTTTAAATGTTGTTCTACCGTCAGGAGCTCCAAGGCACTAACAGGGCTTCTGCTCTTGAATTCACCCAGCAAGTCACACTGCCTCTGAAGGTGAGTTTTTCCCATTTAGGTATTTGTAGCACAAACTCGTGACTATCACCTTTTAAGATGACATTTGCACGCACCCACTGGGGTTACAGCAGCTGCATTGCAACTTTGAAGATCAATGAGAACTGAGTTTTCTGTGAGTTTTCTTGCCAAGTTGTACTAGCTTTGGGTAGCAAACATCAGTACAGGAGCGGGCTTCATTACGAGTGCCTGCTACACACAGATAACACTAATATAACTTGTGACAGGCATCAAATGAAGCTTTGCAATCAAACCTCCCGCGACTGAGGAACAAGTGTAAAGGAGACAAATTCCAGTTCTTCCCACGAACTATTCTGTTTTTTTTTTTATTTATTTATTAGTTGTTGTTTTGGGGTTTTGTTTTTCCTCACTGCCATCCATTACAACATTCAAAGAGCCTTAGGAGAAAGAACAACCCTTTGACAAACAAGACCTGACTCTCTGCAGTATGGCTACGTGGCGTGCAGAGTTGAAGGTTTCCTGTTGTTTCTTTTACAGCTTTCTTCACAGCTCTTGGCAGCTCACATGGATTGGACACAGCGCTTCTTCTAAGAAACAGCGTGCTGGAACCACAAACATTGAGCAACGCATACTGCAGCGGTTTTAGGTGATTCAGCCAAACATCTCTAGAATAGCATGAGCAATTCCATTTCAAACAATGCTTCTGAAGAAAGACGCCTGTGAACAAACCAAAGCTATTCTCATATCGTTTTGCAGCCTGTTAGGTCTTACATATAAACCAAGTGAGGCTTTTAGCGATTTGCAGTGTTCAGAAGATGGGTGGTGCTCCATTCTCAGAACAGGTAACAGTGTTCTGTTAAAACCGCAGTGGTTGTGGAGTGTACTGATCTCACCCCTTCCAACTGGAAAAAAGCTCGTGCTCCAAGCTCTCCTCCGCCAACACGGAACTTGACTCCCCACAGCCTCAGATACCACCAGGCCTTGCCAGGCTCTTGTCTGAACCTGCACCTGCCCAATCCTCCGCAGAGCTTTTCAAGACTAGGCAGAAGATGTTTATAGAAGTCACAGGCTTTGCCTGAATTCCACCTATGCCATATAACCTGTCAAACCCCACCTTGATTAGAGTTCTAACTACTGGAATTACTTTTACTAGGGATGTCTAATTACACAGCCAATTTAATTACAAGGACCTGGAGTTCATGTTTGCCTATTTTAACAGCTTGATCTTGTTGAATGCTTTAAAATCAGATGCCTGTATTAACATCTATTTAATTTACAATCCACTTCAGCTAGCTGCCATAGGATGATGGATTAGATGTTACTAACTTAATTCTGTTAGCACAGAACAAGGCAATCTCAGGAAACGAGGAGGGTTTGCTTTAGCTCTGTTGTGCACTGGAACACTTGTGTGTACCTGTTCCTTCCTGTAAACGGCATATGCAACTTTATCTTTGAAAGTGAATTCAGTAGCACCCACTTGCTGAGAGATGAAATTTTCAGTCTTTAAAAGGGTAGGTTATCTTCTGCCTAATGCACTTAGCATTGAGATAAACAGCTCTTGCATTCAGAACTCCTTGCCTATTTGCCAGCCACCTTCCCCCTTCCCTCAGCAGCAGTGTTTCAGAGCTAGCCTAAAATAATTTTAGGTCCAGGGCCTCAAGCTTCAATCCCCGATGAACTGCCTTGACAATAGGACATGCTGCTCTGCAATAATCTGTTTTAAATAGCAATACATTCATTTTAAAAGGCCACAGTTAAGTGACTTCAGTTCACACTCACTAGAAGAGAGCTCCACGGCTTCCAGGGCACTTTGATCTGATCCCAGCTCTGTCTTACATCCTTCAGCTTACCGGTGGGGGGAAGGCCATACTGCAAATGCTCAAGCACCATCTCTTCATGAATGTGAAAGCAGAGTCATACGTTAGTAAATATGAATAGCTTCAGTCAAAAAAAGACACCAACACATTTGTAATTAAGAACTTTTCTAGGCAGGACTGCCGAACACCAGCTCTCTACACTCAAGCTGTGTTTTTTCATGTCTCTCATCTTACTGTAATATACCCTATGTATTTGGGGCACTTTACTGTGGGAAAGTTCTTCACAAAGTTAATTCTGAAGGCTCTTTTACAGCTGTTTTAAAGTACACTGCCTAAACAAAGGTGGTTATACCACATCAGTTTTCTCCCCTCCCTTGACATTTGCACACACCTGAGGAAACTCAATTCCCTCTTAAAACAGGACACAACATTCAAGACTGTAAACAAGAAAATACTTCATTACTGTATTTTCAGTTCAGTAATGCCTCAGATGAATTTCAGAAAAAAATTAAAGTCTTACCAATCACACAGAAGTAGGTTTTTAAAGTCCTTTATTAATCTGAATATAAAAAGACAGAAGTTGCCTACGATATAGGACAAAGCTCTTGCCTTCATGAGGAAACAAAATTTTCTTTACAAAGTGAAAAAATAAATACCTTCTTAGAATAAGGTTTATATGCTAATGTGTCATAAAAAAGTAGAGTTTTAATATTTTGACAAAATGTCTGTGCAAAGAAACAGATGCATAAACACACATTACTGCTACATTAAGGCAATATGAAAAGTATAGTCAGAAAATTTCAGTAAAGTGACAGTGTACTTTTCTAGCTTTGATTAAGCCAGTATTGCACCCAAACATGGTCGCTAGTTCCCTCGGTACCCTGGAGAATACACTAGGAAACCAGAGCCCAAAATGCCCAAGTAGGGGGGGTGGAGATTAAAAACGTTTTAGCAGGAAATGACCTACCCGATAAAGATGTTAACTGAAGAAAGCATTTAAAATTATACACAACCCTTATTTCAGAAATTAATGGTACATGTTTAGTAGTTTAAAATCAGTCTCCAAAAAAACAAAGCCAAGTCAAAGGGCAGCTGACTCCAACTCCCACAACCACCAGCCAAGCCAGATGTGGGAAACCTGGGAGTACCTTGCCCCCTGAGAGCTGTCAGTGAAGTCCCATAACAGCACTACCACAGGACATTGCCAACCAGACAACTTTCCTGACCCACCCTCAACACTTCCAGGTCAGCAAACTTGTCCTACCCTTCCAAAACTATTCTCTCAGAATTGTCTTCTATTTAACAGACTTCCAAATTAAACACAGCTGCTTGATGAAGCCTTGTAACTTTAAGAACTTTTTTTTTCTTTTAAAAGTTCCCTCCCCTTTAACACAGTTTACTAAAAGCAGAAACTATGAGCCATACTAAATGGATATCTGTAAAAGCTAGTCTTACTATTAAAATAAATGGAGCGACTGTACTAAAAAGGATTTTAGAGAGTGTAAAACAAGAGGCTGCAGTGCTGTCACTGCATCTATCAATATGCATACACCACATTTCTCCAGGGTTAACTTGCTTTTTGGCAACACCACCATGCTACAAACTTATGCATCATTCTCCTTTTAAGTAACATGAATTGATTACGCTTCTGCTCTCAAAAGATGTCCCAAACCATTTTCAACATGCTGAACAAAGAATATTTATGTTCAAAAATGTAGTATTTTTTGCTTTTGATCACAGATAGGTGCCAGAGTGATTGCCTTCTTCACAATCAATGGTTGCATTTCATATTAGTGCAGTTTAAAGAGTACATGATGGGTTTAAAGTGTGTACGTACATCATATCACAGTCAGATTGAGAAGACTGGTGTGGGTTGGCAAGTACACATGCTGGACATGCTCTACACGAGATCTGCAAACAGGACACAACTGGAAAGAAAAAACATTAGGAAATTAGTTTACTTCATATTTTGAGAGGCTCTACACTTACTGGAGACTTCGCTCCATGCACACAGTAACAGAGCACTTTTCCACAATCTCCATATTTAAAACAGGGTATTGTGAGAAACATGCAGCTAATTCTTACTCTCACCACAAGCTAAGTTAGCACAGCTAAAACTTCTCTCTCAAACATGCCATCAAAACAGGATGTTCTCTGGAATTAGTTTACCACAAACAAAATTGTAAAAGTAAGTTTTACTAGAATATCACCATAAACATATTAATCCATGACGTAAGTATACAGAAAACCAAAACTTCCACATATTTGGTAACTCGCATCTTAATGGCATTGCCATTACCTGTAATTGGGCAGCACAGGTCTTGCAGCATACTGTATGGCCACAGGGACAAAAAGTCGAATTTATTTCTTCTTCACAACACACCATGCAAAGCATGGACTCCTTTAGCTTCCGCAACTTCTCTTGCAGAGCTTTTGTTTGTTGGCAGCTAAGACCCTCACAATTGTCACAGTTCATGCTACTTTCTGAAGACTTAAGGGGGGAACTTGGTGGGGTTTGGTCACTTCTTGAAACAAGATCCACAATGCCAGCATTATAAAGAGCTCGCCTTGCATGATCATAAACTTCTTTTGATGTTCTTTTTATGTCAAAGACATATTTTTTACCAAGATTAATGTTTTCATTCAGGAATAGAGATGCTAGGTGGCCCTTTAAGTCTCGACTATACTGCATCATGACAGCATTGGTGACAGTGTCACACCTATAAAACAGAAAAAATGCAAATTTGGTTAGTTAATACCAGTAAACCTATCCCTACAATAACTTGTTCCTAAAGCTGAAGTAACAGCACTGAAACTAAAGCAAAAAGAGCAGTCTGAGGTAGTATTTAAGCACATCAGTGTTGTCTGCATGACAACTCTACTTTGAACAACACAAAATGGAAGTGACAGTTATTTTACACCTTCAAAAATGTGAAGTGTCTGGTAAAATGGAGTCAGCCTATGGAAGGGACTTAAGGCATTATGCTAATTTAAACAGCCAAGGTGTGCTTAAACCACAGTTCAGCTTGGCAACACTTCTTTACATGGTAATTTCCGAACATTGCATTAAAGTATTCCAATTAAGTCTTTGGCATAACACCTCTTTCTTTAGACAGGCTCTCAAAAATTTTTAGTATGGAGTAATGTCTTTAACCAAGCTTCTGCTCAGTACTTGATATACCAGTATTATATCATCTGAAGGGAACCAGTGTGAATGCAGTGTAGAGAATTAAGCCATTTGTATTTGCCACTGAGTGTTTCAGCTACCTAAGCATGCTTGCCACCAGCCTCACTGGCCCTAAGGTCCAAGATCTAAGCTTGACCAAATGCTATTCCTAGCTAAAATTCTGCCTAAATTAAAATCATAAACTGCAAAGGACAGCAGAAGTTACAAGCAGAGACAAAGATCAAAGAGTTAAGACTGTCTAGGAGGGTATCTAATGCTTTAACTGCCTGGAAAAGAGTATGAAGTGTGCAAAACAGCAGTGCAAGGGCATATAATGACAGAGCAGAACAAGACATGCTTAACATCAGGCTCACAAAGTAAGCAGTGGTTAGCTGATCAGCTGCAGTGGTTAGAAAGGCAACTAGTTGATGTTAATTGCCTATAACTATTAAGATGATCTAATTTGAGAAGCTGGACAGGTCTTTGCCTAGTGTATATACCTGCCTCTGCTTTAAGTCCAGTACTACTTTTACAGTATTAAAATACATGGTAGGTAATTTGGAGAAACCACCACTGTCTTCAACAGTTAGTTCTACTGATCAGTGTTGGACCTCACAGCAGGAATGAAAGGGGTTTAAAAAAAACCCCAGTCATCATCAAATGAATATAAGCACCCCTACCTCAAAGAATAAAACAATAAAGACAATGGATAGCTCCTGGCATGAAACAAAATCCTGGGCACATGAGCAAGGACAGAGGAATTGTAAGATTTAAATACATGAATGGGAAGGTGGCATACAGGTAACTTCTAGCAACTGGAGGAGACAAAGGAGAAAGAAGGAGTACGTGTGCGTATGAGCTACACCTACAGATTCTGAACAACAGGATCTTTCTTATCATTTGCTCTCTCATCCTCCCTCTTACATAGGGACAAAAAACATATGTATTGTTTATGATGTATCAAAGAACACAGTACGTTCATATTCTGAAGTTCTGTTCATAGTGGTAGACAGAAATTTTGCTTGTCTTGTACTTCCACCCCACAAAATGGAAAGCAGCAAAAACCTGTTCAGCTTCCGGACTTAAGAGGAAAGTAGAGGCTGCAAAGACAATGAAAATTTGCACAGAATTTCTGAAGTGCAGTTAGACTGCTGGTTGCTGCTGCTTAAGCACTTAATTCAAATACTGTGGAGAAGAGCAGCAGCAGTTGACTCTAGTAGCAATACTGACCTGTAGAATGCATGTGTCTCTGTAATTGCTCTATAGAGTCCACTTGCTGCCCTTGTACTGATCATCTTAAACAAGAGAACTACACTATTACCAGACTCCTTGGTAACAGTCAGATATACATTCTTCCCAGATTGAGTTGCCATTTGAACAACAGGATAAGCAATCCTATAAGTGAATAAGAAAGGTTATTTAGCATTTAAGGATAAGGGCATTTTCCACAAATTACCACGATTCACTTTTATCAGATGTTACAACAATCTCCAACTGTTGTCTGTAATGCTGGATTGAAGATGCCATCTCAAAAATACATGTAAAAATCAAGAGTATTAAGGCCAGTTGTCATCTTGATTATAAGCAGGGAGTGCCCTCAAACCCCACATTCCAATAGCTTCTTTTAGTAATTCATAGAGCAGTTTTGTATATTTGTGTAAAAACTAGAGTCATTCTGAGTACTTCTGAAAAATGGAAGATGAAAGTGGTTCCACAAAACACATACCTGTTGATAGGACTGAAATCATCTTTACAGATGGATATGCCTTCAGGTCCAACACCAATAAGGAGTTTTTGCCCTTCACTATCTCTCACTGAGTGCCACTCTACCCCATAGTTCTCCAGTGTCGTAACAATCTGTAGAATCTGGTATTCAGCAGAAGCTTGACTTAGACCTTCTAGCTCCTTGTGCTTTGCAATAATGCTGTTGATAAAAAGATTAAGGATAGGTGAAAACTCAAGTATGTGCCGTTACTGTCATCAGCTTGTTTTAACATGGGTTTTTAGATGACCTAGTTAAACAGATTATTAAATGCTCCTGACCTGCTTTATCTGGCTATAGATTTCCAGTAATCATGAACTGGAAAGAATCGAGAATTACTGAAACATACTGAGAATGTGCAGGAGACAAAACTGTGCATTTGCTTAGAAATTAAAAAAGCTATATTTAATCAAGACTTTCCACATAACCCCCCGGCAATGTACTTACCTGAAAAATCACTAGGTTCATAACTAAAAAAAAAAAAATCTACGGAAAAGCAGGACATACTGAAAGTTTCTTGATATTCAGGAATTGAGCTATGAAGGTGTTTTGGGCATTCTGTTTACTTCTCAGTGTAAGGGTACTGAGCCAGATAATTTCCCCCCCCACAAGTGTAGGTCTAAGATATACATGCAATTTAATTACCCTGCTCCAAGTATTTAGATACCTACATTTCCTCAAGTACTAGAGCTCAACAGCTTTTGCTTTTCACAAAAAAAAAACCTGATAATTGAGCTTAAAAATTAACTGAAATCTGAACATTGGTTAAACATTCAGGTTGTATTTTAATCTCCAAAGCTATGTAAATTATTATTAACAATACAAGATGTCCTCTGGCATCGGCAACTAAGGGCATTAAAAAACCTTATGCTTTTGGTCTCCAAAAAGGAGGTTATATTATTGTGCTCTTTTTACCTCTCCAAAATAGTAGTGGTGAGCTCTTTTGCACACAACTCTTCATAACTGTACTTGGCAGTGTTCTGGTTATAATCTCCAAACTTCATCTGTGCCAACAATGCACTAAGTTCAATTGCATGCTCTGAAGAACACTGAAGATTACCAGCAAGAAGATCTTCTTTTATATGCAAGAAAAACATATGCCTGCAATGGAATCAAATATTTGCTTACACAAGATGTTAAAAGATGTTATTTGATACATATCTTGATTACAAACATCTCAGATATGTTTGGTAACCATTAGTTTGGTAACCAAGAATTTGCAACGAATGGATCAAGTAGAGAAAAGTCTGGGAAAGAAAAGGGCCTCCATCTTATTGTTCACTTACACTTAAACATGAGGCTATAACTGAAGATGGTATCTAAAAGCACTATTAAAAGAAACGAGCACTTTAATATCATGTTCTTAAGAACTGCTTTAACTCATAAGGCCACTTCGTAATTTCAATTTAGTGCATAAAATATCAATGAAATATATTTGGATTAGTTTCCTATGTTTAAATTTCTTTGGTTGCCATTTATGAAATGCAGAATAAAGCAAGTTTGGGAAGAGCAGTCCAAACCAGCATAAACACATCTGTCAAGCAATAGAAGCCACACTTCCTCTATAGAGCTGAAATGCCTCTACCACCACAGTCAAAGGGAAGATGGCACTTTTGCCAGTGATACGATTAACAGAATAACTTGAAACATCTGAAAAGGTGTTGTGGAATAAAATACAAACCCCATCTACTGTGTAAGCATATTTGTCAGACGAACCTTTACACTTGGGATCAAGGAAGGTTTGACAGCTAGCTAGAAAACTCACAAAGCTGCTCTTAATTATGTAATAAGTCAGTTAATTCAACAAATCAAAATTTCCATCAACATTAACAGCAGCCTACTAATTTCCCCTACAGTCTACCTTAACTTCTATAAACTCATCCTTACCTCCCCTCAGGGAAGACAATATAAATTTCTTACCATTTATTCTTAAGACTCAACATATTTATGGAAACCCGATGCAGAAGTAGCTACGTACCACTGAAAAAATCTTTCAATAAATGAAGCCTAACACCCACAGGGATATGTCTTAGCTTCTGCAGTAATGGGACATTTACATTTCACTTTCCTAAAATTAAGTATAAACTACTTTTCTTAAAAAGCTTTATTGAATCATTTATCACTGAAGTTGAAGTCACTAGTGAGTGATTAGCTTTCCTTCCAACAGGAATTTTAGACAATATCATAAGTATATCCTGTTGCAGCACTCTGCAATTCTATGTGCAACAGGGCAAATAGGGCTCCTTTTTCAGCACTATAAGCAGTTACATAACTTGCAAAATTTGTGTTCTTTCTTAGCTCTACTATGGTAAATGCTGCAACTAAGAAAATACTGGCCCAAAAGATGCCCTGCATCCAGAACTTTTGCAGTCCGGAAAAAACAGATATTAAATTATCCCATAAGCTGCCCTACAATCCATTTCCTGCAGTAAGTCACAGCTCCAATACCTCCCCTTTGCAAGCAGTTTGAGACATGCTAGAGCTTCACTGAAGTTGTGACACATGCTTAATTGCATCACTCTTGACACCTAGACACCAATTCACACTTCAGTTCTAGTGGGGGTCTAGTGGAAGCCAATATCCTCACTCTGTGCAGGATACAAGTTTAGGTGGCAAGAGGACCAGAACTTCAGACAGTACAGTTGTCTCCGCTGTTAGCAGGTTATTCCTTGCCTAGGCTTTTTTCTTGGAGCAAGTCCTCTGCTCCAATCCCCTCTTGTACCTTGATAATTCATAACTCTTTTGGTTTAAGCCACAGAAAGATGTATCTGCAGCTTTTAAAATGCATTGGTTGTACACATTCCTTTCGGGGCTCAGTCCATAAATCCAGACGAAGTTTTTGATGAATTATTAAAACACTATAGCCAAAAAATTCAAATAGTAGGCATTTTCCTAATTCCAAGCAACAATTCACAAAATAAATGGCTTTTCATGCACTTTTGATCCTCTGTTAATACCACAACAGGTTTTCCAGTCATTATAACTATGTACAAATTGCACATACAGTATTTCAAAGAAATATCTGACAATTTTATCTTTAGTAGCTGACACATGTTTACAGCTTCCACACCTAAATGGTTGTATGTTTAGTTTATTTTATGCATATAACAGCACTGACTATGCAGAGAAAATTCAGTCTTCTCCCCTGGCTGGGAAGACCTTATTGACATCAAGAGAGGAGCTGAAAAACAAAAGATTGCTCCTGCAAATACAGATACATTACATAAACAACTACAGCAGAGGCATGGCTTGTCACATTCCATTACTAAAAAGACAGTCATGGCATAGGCAGAGAAACAAGTTTAACGTACAATGTGAAACAGCATCACATCAGCTAGTGTGCAGTAACTTCCCATAATTGGTTCATATCAGATAAAGGAAAACATCTCACAGACTCAGCTACTTTGTATTTTTCTGATAAAGGAGACAAAGGTATGGCACATATAAGGGACAGTTATTGCAAAGTAACTAAAGCTATGCAAGTTCATGCCCTGGCTTACACTGCAGTAAGCTATTTTGTTGAGTCAGAGAAAACAGACGAACACCCATATTTAAGAACCCATCTCACAAAGTCATTGGTCTGCACCTAAAAAACCCATTACTGGCCCAAGCCCATTGCATAAACTGCACCCATAATAGGTCAGAAACTAGTTAACATCAGGCCTGCCAGTGAAATCAGTTTTTGAATGACAGTGAAGGGCTTCATACTGATCTGCTACAGCAGCTGCCCTGAAGTTCAAATAGCAAATTCACTGTTAGGTTTTTTGTTATTATTTTGGGTCTTTAAGTGTGTTTGAGGAAGGAAGAACACATAGAAATTGAAAGATAGTGAGGGCTGCAAACATTTTATGCATCTGAAAAAGTGATTCTGGTTAGTGCGGATTCACATTAGTCCATCCAGCCTAAGATTGCACTTCTCCAAAGTTATATTAATATCCATTGCAAAATCACCCCCCTTCAAGGTTCAAGACATGACACCTGCCAGAATCTGATCATAAAAGCAGATTTTTCTTTTTACACACACAAAAAAAGTCTTCTGATCCTTAAAAGAATCTGCTTTTATTGCTGAATACAGACAAGCAAAACTAAAGCACTGGGAGCCTTGAGGCAGTTCCTACCTAATTCTGCTAAGTCTACCGGACACAACGGATTGCCTGTAGAAAACTTGGCCATATTACAGATGCTATTAGTTACCAGAAAGTATTTATGTAAGTTTCTGTAAATTAGATTGTAACCTAATCACTTAATAGTACTCAATCCACTGTCCCTTCTCTCTCTAGGAAACTCTAGATACAATGAAAAAATTGTAAAGTTTTTCCCACCTTGAAAGATACTCAGGTTGTACAGTAAAAGGTTACTCAGTTTTTCAAGGAATTATTTCAGTGTTAGTATTTTATGCTTAATGGAATTTTTACCTAGCAAGTTTTAAAACAGAAAGTTGTTTTAAAAATGAAAACTGAACTGTTTATAACTGAAGTCCTCTAAAGGTTAGGTTTCCAGCATTGCTGGTAGAATGCCTTAGTTTAGCCACCATATAAGAAACTCATTGTTTTTGTTTCTGCATTATTCACCACTTCAGTTATACATTAATATTACCTGTCACAAATTTGACAAGTAACTCAGGTCAGACAAAAAGTATGTTTCTTACCCCCCGCCCTAATATTCTCTTCACACATTCTGTAGCTTTTTACTACTCTTGCCAAAGTTTAATTTCATCTTTAAATCTTCAGAGAAAACAAGTCTTCACAACTCTGAACTTCACCAATTGAATTATTGTGGTTCCTAGTCATCTTAGCACCTGCCCAACATGTTGGGATATTGAACAACAGTGGCAGCTTTAAGAACAAATAGAACTTTCCATTGCACTTGTAGCCTGAGTTCTACACATGACAGCATTAGTACAAAAGACAGTCTATATAACCTAAACCAGCATTAGTCATCCCCCCGCCCCCATGCTAGCTAGATATTCCTGTATATTCAATTATAGAACATTCCCTTTGAATTTGGTGTTTCAAAACAGTATATAGAAATACTCATTAGAGGACAAAGCAGCACGTTTGCCAAAGCTATACTTCATTAGTCATTGCCCAGGCAGAATTACTTCCTTTCTAAAAGAAGAAAAAACAGTTTTAGAATTAGAACAGGATCACGTGCTTTCTTCAAGCACTAGTTACACTGGTGATTCTGTATTCATTTTGTAGCCTTATTTTTGCCTCAGTGCTTTTCATAAAATTTAAGTTCTATGTGCACATTAAAACACTCAGTAAAACTATCAAACATAGTGTGATTAATGTTTTTTAGTTGCACATAATTTGATACAAATGCCGTAGAAAGGGGAGGTTGCAAGGAGATTTCAGCAGATGGCCCATTTTTCAAAAAACTACAGCTACCGAAGTCACAAACCTAGGTAATCACATCAATTGCTTTTTGCCTCCTTCTGAAGGAATTTATGCAGGTTGACTATATCAAACACCGCTACCAGAAATGGATGTCAGTACTTCACTATGATGAAATTCCTACAGGAGGCAAATCACCCAGTTAGTGTTCGTAAAACTGAACTGGCAATAACAACCCTACAAAAATAAGTGCTATGAAAAGTGTAGAGACGTTAATACAAGATTAATTTCTCTTCCTTAACTCACTGAAGACAATTATGTGCATTAGGAATCAAAGTTTTGCATCGACAACTTTCTTTCCACTACTTTTTTAATCAAGGAAAGGAAAACAGGGCAATTTATTAAAAGTTTTAAGCTCTAAACATAGCTGTCAGTGGAAAAAGTGACAAACCCCAATCCTTTATCAATAAAGGTATCTGTATATGACGATTCCTAACCTAGAAATATAGCCAAAAGAAGCCATTCTCTTACTAAACTAGTAGCAAGAATCTTAGAATGCGTCCCAAAGAACTGTCTGTTCTCTTTGGGGCATGACACTCATTACCACAGGCTCTTTCCTACTGTGAAGTAAATTTACAACTTTATGATAGTCAAAAGGAATCAAAATTAAGAGGTATAATTTTTTCCCCCTAAAAACATACTACTAAAGATCTCTATGTCTATAGAATTTAATTCTGTTTTTAAAAGCAGCTATAGGGCCACTCCATAAAGCCACGCCATGCAGTTACAATTATGTTCCTCAATATCTTTGTTCTTATTTGCTCTCAGCAGAGTGGGTGAAAGGTTACCAACTGCAATTCAACTCTGAGACAAACAGATCCACTAAACTCACCCTGGTGTCTATCACAGTGGACTTTTATTGCATTGTAGCAAATACCATTACACTGCTGCACTGCCTAGTCAATGCTATAAGATAATAGAATGTATTTCTGATTTTCTACCTACTACATGTATTTAACTGCTCAAAATATTTTACAAGCCCATTCTTAATTTTTACTAATTCATCAATGCAACTGGATAACACTGCAAAAGAAATGTACTTGGTAAATATAATTCAAATACTGGCAAATATCACACACAACTTTCAACAGCTTCCAAAACAATAATTACCTATCTCAAGCCTGACAAAATGCACGTCTTTTGAATGCTTCATGAGATTCTGTGGCTTGTTAGAATCTGACATGCTATTCTAAATTGTCATGGCTTACATATGAATATTTGCTTTTCAGTCATATTACCGAAAACACATAACTTTGCCCATCTTGAAGTACATCTGGGAGAATCTTACATTGCTCAAAAAAATCATTCAGTGTAAAATTATTTCTACTTTTGTGCGATCACTGCAATCTTATCTTTATCCTGCCAGTCTCAAACCCATTGTTCTCCTGGGCGACCGTTTGCCAGAATTTGCCTCTTGTGCGGCTCGGCAAACGCTCTCATTGTCAAGGTGGATGCAAGTTTCAAGACTTCTCCGCTACGTTTCACAAAGAAATCTTTTTTTCAGCCGGAGCAGAAGCACTTTCCGCCCCGGGACAGAGGCGCAGGCCAATCAGGAGTTGAGTTCCCGGGGCTGCTGGGCCGTGCCCCAGCGCCGCAGCCGCCGATTCGCCCGGCCCGCCCAGTCGCTGGGAGCCGAGGTTACTCCCAGTCAATGACCTGGAGTTACTCCGCGGTGCTTCCCCCGCGGGGGGCCGCAGCCCCCGGGCCGTTCCCAGCCCCGGCCCCAGCGCCAGGGCCGCACCCGCCACCCCCAGCGGCGCGGCTCCTCCCGGCCGGGAGGAAGCATCACCGCCAGCCCCTCTG